>CAJDSM010046646.1:917-19564 GCA_903981925.1 Ostrea lurida | reverse complement strand
CAGGAGTTATCGTCTTAATTGATTACAAAAATCTGTTACACTATTTTTAGTAGGTCAACTTATCTATAACTTTAAAGATACCATCAATAAAGAACGAGGAAGTAACCTAACAAAAATGTGTGCGGGATTTTCGTCTCCGGTGTTTAGATATGGAATCCTCTCCTTCATATGTCTTATTCTACGACACTGTTCCGGTAAGTAATATTAATAATTTGTACGTGTTGCTTTATTTTCGACAGGGCTTTATTAATATGTGCTATAATGATATGCATCACCAGAAACTTGCAACTCGTACATATACGAGACTCAGACACTCCCTTAGGTCCACTCCTGGCTTCTTGAGAGTGTTAACAATATAGATTGATACGATAAATTGTGGCAGGTGTTCATCTTAGGTCTTTAAGGCTTCATACATGTGATAAGTATATAAACTTTTCTCGAGTACCAAGAGATTTGGTGCCGAGCGAAGCGATTTATTCCGTTGAGGTACTATAGGAATATGCAAATTTTCAAAAACTTTAAAATGTTACATTTGAAAGAAGTACAAATTGAAACATTTCACATAGTAACCCTAACCCTAACCCTAACCCATACTACCTAAAGAGAGAGTTGAGTCAACAGGGAAACAAATAGATTATATGGAATACTTTTTACCGTCCATGATTTATACATGTACATGTATGTACGCATGTGTTGAAATAAACTAAAATTAACGCATGACTATGCTTTCATACATAAAATGTAATTTTTTATTTGACTCCCAGTGGCGTAGCTTGACTAGAATAACCAGTGAGGCAGAACCATTTGGTCTAGGGCTGAGCCCTAGTGGGGGGTTCTTGGAAAATGGATTTTAAGGTTATTAAATGCTAAAGTCATACATTTTCTTCACATAATTTTGCCAATTTCACCCTCGTCATACATTGTACTTAAAGGTACGAAGGGCACTTATGTGTAGTGAAAATATTAAGATAGTGAAAGATAAGCAGACATATAGCAAGTTGATTTATCATCACTTTTATTTTTTCTCAGATTCTAACTGTCCAATTCGACGATTCTTGGAATCAGTAAATAACATTGAATAACTGTCTCAAGACTGTCACTCCGAGTCCGGGTTAGAATAGATAGGCGTTCGTAGTACATAAAGTTAGAAAACAATGTACTACTGCAGAGAAAAATGCAGGCATTTGATTGGACGACAAGCCGTGTACATGAGATCATATACCCTGTCAAGAATACAAAATGGATTACATAGTTAACCGCTTCGCAAATGAATCGTTTCTTTTTGCATTTAATCCGCCTTATAGTTTGAGTATTTTAAAAACGTATTTGTAAAATTACATTTACTTTCTGTAATAATTATCATTCAAAACTCCGCCCGTGACGTAATACAATAATACGGTTGCGCTGTTTGCAAACACGTTTACCGTTTTTGACGTCATAGTTCAAGGCGGTTCCACCATTTGTTTTGGCTACATAAACGTACATTGCTTCGATTAAAAAAAAAAACTTTCTTCACATTTAATGCCAATTGTTTGAAATTTAAGAAATAAATACATGTCATCTTTAAAGTTTTTTAAGTATTAGTTGCAAATTGTATAAAATAAGATTTATTCATTTCAGCTTCAACTTTCCTTTTTCCCCCAGGACCCTGTCCCCCCCCCCATCTCATTGATTGTTTGATTTTCTCCTGGCGGCTCGGGAGAAATAAAAACTTTGACAGGGAATATGAGTCCATATACCATATGTCATGCTCGGGAGAATATAAAATTTGACAGGGAATATGAGTCCATATACCCTGCCAAGAATTCATATAACTAATATTGGAAATTCTGAAACTAAATGTATATCCTTTATGCAAAGCTCTTTTTATTGGATTCAGATTCAGGCTTCTTAACGCTTTGTTATAAAATTCTTTTATTATTCCTGCCCTTCGATTTCGTAACTTCCATGTACCGATGATAATAGGTTTTTGTTTCACACATGATATATCAAAATTGATATCATTTATTTTCATGAAACAATATCCTTTTTATTCTCGAAATCCAAAAATTTCATTCCAAAAGAGTAATTGTATTGTTTCTTATATGTTTAAAAGATCATAACACCATATATTTCACTTGAATGGATGAGATTGGAAAAGATTAAAATAAAGAAATAAAAAAAACCAATAAAAATAAAAGAGCAAAGTAAAAATGAAGGAAGAAAGACAAAATTATTAAAATTGTAATTTGACCACAAATGTTAAACAGTAAAACAAATAATTGAGATATGAAATACAACAATGCAAGGATCATAGAGAAGTTGAAAAATATGGAATATGTAAATCACTGAAGAGCAATCAAATATCTTACTACAGATCAAAGTAAAAGTTTAAAATGCTTTATTCTATTGGCAAATGATGCTATAGTCCATAAAGATACTGCCGCAGCAAATGACTAGCCCTTGCTATATAATACATGCATCATACTTTATTTGTCATTGAAGCCTCTATTATAAAACGCATTAAATATTATACATTAAAGAAGTTCTTGAACACATTCTTCTTCCTCGGCGTTTTCTCGTCTGGTAGTGATGTAAGAAACTACAAAAGAGAAAAATATGAAACCTTTATAGGATGATAGCATACCATTCGTTTACTAACTTCGGAATCTGCCTAACATTTTTTCTTCTTCTTCATTGAAACCCTTTCATAATATATGATAAGTTGATATTAAGACCACTAACTGATATCCATTGTCAACATCACAATAATGCACGCGCATGTACATACAGTGTTGCATTTTAATTGAATAATACTTAAACGTCTGTAACTTTTTAATGAATGAATGTAATAAGTTTATATTTACTATGGTGGGCAATATATTTTTTTCTATAGAATGGTATACTTAAAACCGCCAACACGCGTGCACATAAAGAAACTGGATAGTACGGGAAAATTGTGTAAATGCATCTTTGTATTATCCTCTCAATGAGCCATCGTCATAATGGTGGTATGTCCGGAGAGACTTCATTTTCTTCCGGTTAAATTTTATTTTACCCGAGTAGCCAATAGGTGAGTTGCCTAGTACTGCCGAAAGCCTATCCGTGGACATTTCCGACTGCACTAGTTTTTTTGGTGCAATCTTTTTACGGTTTGGATTTTTACGTTTCGTACAATTGTGATATCCTGTGAAATAAAACCTTACATCCTTTTGGACACCAGGCCTGTATTAATATATTTGTTCTACTCTGGGCAATGATTTGTCAACATTGTGGTGTACTGCCGTCTTTTCAATATGGCAGCACCTCAAAGCATATTTTCTCTTAAAGAGAAGTACATAATTTACTGGAGCCTTGTTTCACCAACCGTTCCCTGTATATAATCCCATTCAAATACCTTAATGTATGCAATCGACACCGAAGAATTTCAGAAAATACATCTTTCCTTTGATATCCCCAAACACTGATCTGGTGTTGGTTTCTAGCCATGCCTTTACTAGTCTTATGTGTTTGTCTTGTTCTTGCATCTCCTGAACACTCATAACATTCTTAACTTCCTTCTTTTTGTGCAACAACCTAACTTTAGCCTTTGGATGGTAAAAATTCGTTGTTGCATTGTTTGCACAGTATCCTAATAAGAGAATTGGCATTTAGGTGCAGCTTAGCAGCTCTATGTTGAACCTATATTTCGTAGGTACATACTGTTTTGCTCCACCTTGCCATCTGTCCTTTTGCATCTTGTTTTGATAACCATTTTACGGAACTATGGTTTTCAAAGAAAATTTATACCTAACACGTGCTTTTTTTTCATGAAGTAAAAAGAAAACAGAATATTTCAAATATGTTTGTAAAAACATTATGAGAACGTTTTAAAAACTTTTTTTTTTATATACAGTATGTAATAGGAAGATTCAATTGCATACTTTTTTATTCCAATTTTCAAAGGAAATACCTAACATTTTGACAACGAGATGAAAATGTTATGAAAACTTTTTGTGCTACCTGAGTATAACCTACTAATCACCAACATTGTCATATATTTCAACGACACAGGACCCGATTACAGTGCCTGGGATTGGACAAACTATTCTTTGTCCTTCCTTACAACTTTCAATCTGCGCGAACTTACCAACCTCGTTGAACGGGCAGTTAGAGTTCTTGCATGGGTCAGCGTAGCACATATGGCCGGATCCATAATTATGATTTATGAAAACAGTGTTGTGGCTTCGAATTTCACGGACTACTACTTGATTTCGGGCGTCAAATTATTCTACCGTGACTATCCCTGGGAGCTGCCATTGCTACATACGGTAACTTTTGTTTTAATGACAGAAAATTCTTGTTTACCGAAAGGTGCCGAAATCGCGAACATCGGCCAACATCGTAACTGTTACCGGAACTGCTTCATTCGACATGTAAATCCTTAAAATCCTCATTTTGGACTATATTTATATCTCCCGTAATAATATGACCACCAGGACCACAAAAAAATGAGGAAGAGGAATATGCACACTATGGAGGATTTCGTTGTAATTGTTCAATATCTTGGCACTGCAACGTATGTTTGTAATTAAATAACTTGGATGCAATAGTGGAACTATATCTATATAAAACACAAGGTGTGAATTTCATCTTGAAATAAGATGGAATGCAGGATTGTACTTTTTTATGGTTAAGGATGTTGTTGATGTTGACAGCATCAATTCCTTTTATTGTCAAATTTAAGATGTAGGAATCGGCGAGGTTTCTTGAGTTCATTTTCATCACTAATGCGCGGTTGAACAAAGAGTCTGTAATAGGCAACATCTCCAATCATATAATCAAATCTGTAGGCCCTAGCTTTAGTTTTTTCTTGTAGTTCATACAACAATTTTTCAAAGGAACAGAGTAAAGTTTAGTGCGAATGTGATGCACCTAATAGTTTATTCACGTAAGGTAAAGGGAGTCAAAGGAAAACATCATGTATATGGGGTTTTGTTGTTACGAGCGATAATCCACGACTCAAGTTTACGTCAGGTGTATGTGGGGGTAAAAAGTCTCCTCACATTCACTTGTTAGACTGTGGACTGGGAATATTTCCTAATTGCTCACCATACTTTCGTTTGCACTCGATATGAAAGGCAGTGCCTAGTTTCCCTACTCCAGTATTCTTCTCGTTGCCTATGGAATAGGTGTACTTAATGTTGGGACTGTTGGTTGTGATGATCGATATTTCTATGATTCTTTCACTTTCATAGATATGAAATTGGCGAAGTAACAAAGTATCAAACATAATCATAAGATTGCGAAATTTGGTCGGGAGGAGAAATTAAAATGATTTGAATAATTAGAAATATGATGACTCGTTATAATCTCAAAAATCTATGTACGCCTGACATATGTTTTATTTATAAAAAAAATCCTTTGGTTTCCGCCGACAAGTATAGAGCCCACAGATTACATTCAATTCGTAAGACAAACATTGGAAGAATTTGCACGTCAGATTTTTCGCCAGGTCTTGGTTAAATAAAACTGTTGGTTGGTTAAATTGCTTGTAAATGAATTTTCACACCACATGTTTTTGACAATTATTTTTGAAAAACATCTTAGAAATGGAAACACATGGGGTCTGGAATGAACTCGTCCATAAGATATTTGCAGAGGGAGTCTTGGACAGTTTTATTTACGCAGTTAGATTAATATGCTTGATATATGTGTTCTCATGTTGCCCTGATTGGGAAACAGTACTGATATTACAGTGGTCAAGGCGTTCATCATTTGCATTTCTGACTAGTCTATGGCAATTGTTCAGAATTTGACAAAGGATAAAAGCATGGAATTTTGCATAGCTGGTAGCTTACTTAATTACATAACACATTTTCAGAGAACGGGATGCGCCAAACCCGAAAATCCATAAATTGGCGGGAACGGCGGCTATTTTGAAAAACCCATATAGCAATGTATATTAAAGATGATAAAAAATCAATAATTAATTATTAAAAATTATTTTCTTTAGTTAAGAAAGTTATACTTGTATTTTAACAAATATCAAATTGCATAATCTTTCCATCATACACATTTTCGAAGGAAAAAAGGAGCCAAATATTTAATGGTGTCCATCTTTTGGAAATTCCTTGAAATTTAATAAAAAAATACTTAATGATAAAAAAATTAGCAACAGGACATGGATGTTTGCATCATAACAGGGGTTCCACGAAACTTATCGAGAAAAATATCAAAATGCTCAGTTTATAGATATTAGAAATATAAAAATGCGCGAATAATATAGTATTTGAACAGAGTAACACGGGCGAGCTCTACCACGTACGCTCAAATCTAGAACGAAAATCGACAGTCTAAACAAAAAGCCAAACGTCATCAGGGTATCGAAAAACCTAAAATTATCAGCTCCAACCACTATAACTTAGTGAGTATCATTTGTAATCGCAATTCAAGGTCTATTGTCTATTTAGCGACCGTAAGATAAAGGAATTGTCATTTGCGAAAGATGACCTTTAAACGAGATTCGTTTATAACCTGGGGCAAATCAACTTTTGGTTAGTCATTCGTGCGGCCGGTCGCTTTTAAAAAAAAAAAAGAAAAACAACCAAAAATAAAAGATGCATTCAATAGTCCATCATGGCATGTATCCCTCTTGGCGTAGAATTCCTCCCTCTGATCACTACCTGGCCCATCTAATGATAGCCATAAGTTACAGATAAAAAAATTTTACTAATTACGTGTCTTTTTACTACTATACTCGCCCTAGCGCGTTTAAATTGAACGCCCAAATCCAGCTCTGAGAGACATACATTTACTTATTATAGACAAAGCCCTAATAGTGGTATAATTACTACATAGAAAAGGGGAAACAGTTGACGATTGCAAATAGTGCGAATCAATCACGGTTTCATCACATATAATGTTAGTTGTCAGTCTAGCCCCATCATTTAGAGTCAATATTAAGTTTAAATATCCAATATTGAAGCACATCTGTCAGGATTCTAGATATGTGGTTGTCCTTCTTTCATTTCGAGTGCGGTTTTGTTAAAACAGATTATTCCAATTATCTGAAAAAACCCTATGTTTAATATCGTGAGGAACTTGTTGAGATTATAATGAGTGTTGGAGAAATAGCAGACGCTTTTGAGTGCAGTCGAAATTTTTTAGAGGAAAGAATCTCGTGAACTTGACAATGGATATCTCTCGCGTATGGAAGCTGATGATCATACATTTCTCCAGTGTCTCCCGCCATAGCCTATGGGAAAATAGACGAAGGGGCGCTGCAGCCCGCTCGCCATGCCACACCTTTGCCCAGCTCGCCCCCGCCACTGCCCGTTTGTCCCGCCCGTAACCCCTCTGCAAAATCTCCTCAAGAACAGGTGAATGTTAAAAAGAGAGAAAAAACAGCGGCCCTGGACGGAGAGCGGGACAGAATCAGTAGGCGCGAATTTGTTCACATCGGACCCGGGTGGGTGGCGCTTGCACGAGCTACATGTTTTCCCATGTTATGAGACCATGTATATATACATTTTTTTTTTGAGAGAAAAAGGATTAAAAAAATTGTTGTTACAATCGCGGTTAGATCCATGAAGTTGACCTGTTATGAAGGTCAGTGTCCCAAATATATCCAATTAGGATATCTTTAATACTGCATGTTAGTCTCTACGGCGCACAATTGGTCCCGTTAGATGAGCAATGTTTAAATCTGGCAGAAGTCGCGATACAGGAATCTTCCTTTGAGTTTAAAAAATAAATAGTATTAATGGCGAGGTGATAATAGCCTTTATATGACACTCAGGCTCTTATTTCAATAACACTGCACCGGACGGAATTGCAAACCATACAAGGCCGGAAGATATGAGAAGTAGTAGTTATCGGGGGGCACCCGGCGTAATCGGCTGTTAAGTCGCGCCGCAAGCGCGGCCGGCACACTCGGAAATTTCCTCTACCGGAAAATAACCCACGAGTGGTCAATCATGATGCCTATTAAATATTTCAACATTCTGTTTTAATGGGGGGAATAACATGTTGTATTTAACACTTTTTTGTTGATTTCGGTTTCCTCTAACGGCGAAATAGATGTTTGTTTTCTTCTCTCTTTCATGGTTTTTATTCAGTTAATAAAAATTTATGTGCATTATTGCGTGTTTTTCAGTTTGTTTGCCAGGTTTTGTTATTTTAATTTTTTTTTGTCAAAACAAATGTTTTTTGCCGTTTGCATGGATTCTGATATGAGTTGTACAAAAAGGGCTATATTTTTGTGCAACATGATCATCCCAATCGTTGGGTGTCCGCGAAGACTTTTCAAACCAATGAGTGCCCTTTTTGCCCCTTGTATGAGCCCCCTGTTTCCCTTCTGAATCCTAGCATGGGAGCACTGTACTCTCTGGCCTAAATTTCCACCACAATTTCAGTAAGAGCTGCTCGCATACCAGTTTTGTGCTGCTTTAACATATTTACATTTTCCACAATCATTATTGGCCCTTGTAGGTCACTTAGTGGCGCAGATTTTGGTCACTCAAGCATTACCGGACTAAGATGGTGGTGTATCAGCTCTACTTGTGTCTTTTTGTCGGGAGTCTCAGGTGACAAGTTTCTGGCCTGTACTACCTCACCATTCTTTTAGGTGGGGAATGTTAGGGGCTTTGGGTAAGGTTGAATCAAAACACTCCAATATACCTGCAGGTTCTATACCACCTCGTGTTTTCCTGAAATTTTGATAAAATTTTTTGATTTTCAGAGTTAGGAAACAGAACGCTTCTCGTTCCATCTAGTGTTACAGGCATTTGATTTCTCGACCTACTGTCAGTTGAGTCATTGGTGGATCATCATAAACCTATAGCATCGTCTACCAAAATGCTATATACTCCAGATGTCACCGGCAACTGCCTTAGAATACACGTCTTACCATTCACACAGTCTGCCCTAACCCCGGAAGGGATTGGGAGGAGGGCACTCGTAGGTGTATTCTTAATCAATCAGGCGCCAGTGTACAGAAACTGGGCTAGTTTTTTCTCGAGCAAACAAGCCACCCCGTAACTCCAGTATGTTCCCAGGACTCTAATCGCCCCACCATAGCCTAAAGGCACTACTACTCCTCAGCGCCGACCGGCCGAATGGATTATCCTTTGACGCATAGGTTGAACTAATTACAATGTAAACGGCAAAATGATATACGAACAGTGATCAATCTTCGCAAAACGGTGGTCTAAACACAATGATCTGTATTTACCTTATGATGCAAGCAAGTTTTTATTCTTGAAACAATCATCTTCGATAGTGATGAAAGATAAGTTTGTGAGGGCGTAATGTCCAATCGTCTTCTAATAACTGGACGGAAGATGAACAACAATCTATCTGCTCTGCTGCGAAAATTCTGATTAAATTGATGGTCATACAAACCCAAGATCACATAACCAGAACACGGAAAAAAAGCCAATGTTTCTACGTGAAAAACCAGGGTGCCGATAGAAGTACATGTTGCGCGTATGTATTTTAATGCATCCACCTTTTTACTCGATAGCCTCCCCACTCCCTCCGGTAGATGGAGTGGATATGGATCACTGGTAGACAGCCCAGAAGTTCAAGGCGGGAGTTTTGATCGTCCAGGGATGGTGGGCCCGTGGCAGGAATATTAGTGTCTTCGGATAATGTGAAGGAGTGCCCCGAGAGATACAGGATTTATAGGGGAGGTGCATTAAGCTGACCTCAAAAGGCGATACGCTAGTCAGCAGAATTATGGCAACGGGTTCAGAAACCTACCGATGCAAACATTATTAGTTGATGCTGGAAAGAATGAGCATTGCTGAAGGTTGTGAAGTGGTCAGCACAAATTGTATGGGTTCCCTCGAAAGGACCCCAATTCTATGTTTGCATGGCGTGTTGCGTTACCGACTTCATGCGAAGATGTAATATATGCAAAACACCATAAATTAGACCTGAGTCTTACCATCCGGAGGCGAGCGACAACAACAGTGGAGCACTCCTCTCCCATGGGGGGAGGAGAGATGAGATACAAGAATGGCACTCGTTGTAGCAGAGCGGTAGAAATAAACCCCAGACGACGACTTATAACAATGGATTTTGTGCCTCAGAAGAATATAGTTTCGCAAACTAAGGAGCAAGTGCAAAATCCAAGTGAAGGATCATGTTCCGTTGAGAGCGCAACAGCGATCTATCGGGGGCAAAAGGGCCAAGTGTCTTTAATATTACGTCTATGAGTGAGTGTATCATTCGGGCTGTCTTAAGTAGGCCAAAGTGAAGTGTTTCGTACACAAGGAGTTATGGGACACCACGGCAGAGAATAGGAGACGAAACACAGAACAGAGAGAAAGGACCGAGGGCAAACAAGGGCAGTAGACGGGAGGAGCTCGAGGGAAAACATGTCCGGGGTGCAAAACGCCAAGGAAAAGCAAGGAGAGCGACTCTGGGAAGCGGTAGGAAAGGGAGACAGCACGGAAACACTTACCTTCTCATTTGGTCGCGCGTGGTGCGCCATACTGGGTGGGCAATGGCGGAATTATTGTAGTCGCGCGGACCTGGAGCGAGCCTACAGGGGAAGGAAATAGATGTATAACCTAGCCAGAACGTGTCGAGCTATAAAAGGGAAAGCGAGTGTCCTACGGAGCGGAAGAAGAGAAGTAACAAACTTAGCAGAATCCCAAGTCAATCAGGATTGAACAAACGAAAACGACACCCGATCGTAAATCGCACCAGCCACGCTAGAGTTTCTCCAACTAAAAGCAACTCTGGATCGCCGAATGAGCGGTCAAAATGTATCCGCAGGGGAACCGAAGGAAACCAGGCGGATCACATTTAGTGATGTATCTCATTTTCTATTATAATCGCATCCGCTGGGTGGCTTACAAAACTGGCCCACGCTCCACAAGGGCCCCCAGAAAAGGAGTATCGAGTATGCCGGTTCCTGATACAATCTCAACGCACTTACTCGCTGTCGCTTAGGAGAAGCAGTATGGAAAGTAAACCGGAGGAACACAAAGTAATCATTTCGAACGAGCTGCGCCTATTGGAGTTTAAGGGGGGCGCATGTGGGGCGGCCGTGCCTCGGTAAACGTGTAGATATCAAAAACCGTCTATAATAGGCCTTCACCTCTGTAGGGATGCGGAGACGTGTATTAAGGGGACAACGTTGGCGAACCACCCTTGCATCTGATTAATGCTGTAGGCACGCTCTCATAACTTTGCAGTGATTGTTAATGCCGAAAATCGTCCAATTGCTATATCAGGTTTAGAATTCAGTATTACATCCGATACTCAATCATAACCACAAGGTTCCCACAGGAAGACCTAACACATATCTGACGGGCGGGTCTAAGACAAACCACTGACTCGCAGTAGGGAATTTTCCATGAAGTGACAGTGAACACCGGGTTACTCGAATATACATATATACGTGCGTCAGAAGATAAACGTCCATTACTATTTCAATATTCGTCCCATACGAAGCTATTAGAACACGGAGTCCGGACTTGGTTAGTCCGTGCTCCTGCGGGCTAGCGCAGATACGGAGGAGTATACTTGTACGCAAAAGGGCTGTTAAGTCAAACCTATAAAGACCAAGACCTTCAGCTCAAAGCGGAAAAGGGTGATGAATCGCGCAAATTTGATTAGGAGAGATTGCACTTGGGAAGTCAACAGAATAAGCCACGATATTTTGAGGCTTAGAAAAAACGTCCGAACTGTCTCGACAATCTGCCTAGACGGTGAGAAGAGAGGTAGGCAGGATGAGAGTAAGCGAATCAGGACACTTGGCTGCGAGGGAAGGTGAGAAATGAGAGTAGTGTAGTCTGACTAGTAAATCGTCAAATGTATTAATAGAATGAACCGTCTCGAAGGCGCATAATGGATCCCAAGTTTTAGATGCATGCGTCGCTGTAGACACTTTCAGATTGGGAATTGTAAAATATATTGAAATTCTCGGAGGAGGAAAAAGAATAGGAAGCTTCTATCGGGTTAGACATTTAGATTTGAGAGTCTGTTTAGTATGAATTCGATAACGATATATTTTAGATGGATTTCTCTAAAAGGCCGTTTAGGCGTAACGCATGACCGCCCAGCTTGGACGAGAAGGTATTAATCGGGGGTACTTTACTTGGACGTCTCAGATGATGGAATACGGTAACAGGCATTCATTTACTCGAACATAGGGTAACAACATAAAGTTCAACAAACTAATCAATCCTGGTCCAGACGGCGATCAACACCAAAGAAAACAAAGAGCACTACAACAAGCCCCTACTAAATTTTACGAAAAGACGGAACAAGAAAGGTAGTGACAGGTTCATTCAACAATTTAAAATTTATTGTTGGACAATTTTACTTATGTTGCTTACCCAATGTTAAAAAAAGCTACAGGGTTCAATGACCTTTACCGAATAGGTAGCCAATCGATGATTACACAGCCACCAACTCTTTCGAGAGCGGAGAAAGCGGCCAGCGAGTCGTCGACTAGACAGATCTCGAACGATGTGAGCAGCCATCATCAAGAGGTCGCTAGCCCAAGAGCACTTGAGAAACATGAGAAAAACACATGGTGACAATAAAACTCTCACGAGGTGTGACGCGTGAGAAGTGTCAAGGTTGTGCATGTAAACCTCACAAAAGCTACCTTCCGGTCTACGTTAAAATACCTAGATAGGAGAGAGTAGGATACTAGATGTATAAGTTCCAAATGTGCTCATTCAATGTGTCTGTTGCGGTCAATTTTGACGAGAGGTAAAAAGGAAGATAGAGCGAGGGCTCTCGCTGAGCATATGTAACCCAAGTGTCACATGCGAGGTTGCTCCATCCAAGTGGCATAGACGTCCAATGTGAGATTAGGTCTGAAGAGCATTGTCGACTGTAAAGGGCCCGAGATGAGGAAACGAGAGAAAAGCACTGATCAATCTCGGTAAGTTCTAAAGGGTAGACATTCCAGAAAGAAAACACGAGAGAGTCTCGAACAAACGCGACGACGGAGCACATCCTGGGCGAACAGCCCAGCCAGTTGGAGATTGCAGGGCTCTACCGAAAGGGAGGGTAAGGCACAATACCCCTCCGTCTCAGGGACCGGAGTCAAGTGACCGATATCGTTGTGAGAGGTGAGAGTCGCTTAAAAAGTTTGCAAGAGATCCCAAAGTTGCGAGTGATAAACGACGGAGTAAACGTGGAATATTGCTCCTCTGATAATAATCGATCCGAATCGAGTGTCTTAACGTTGTTAGACGGCGAAAAACTAGAAATGCCGACTTCAAGTTATGAGAGAAGAATACGATAGAAATAAGAGATAACATACAACAAGTGATACATAGACAGCCAATCGGTGTATTCTAGCCATTGCAGTGCAATTGAAGCTCGTGAGCCCGTGGAGTTTTACAAGAATAACAACTGTGAAATATTGCCTCGGTGAAGGGTTAAACTGCTGGGGATCACAGGTAGCAATTGGTTTGCTCTAGATGTGCTATTGTCGTCGAGCAAGAATACAACCAAATAATGCTCGGTACCAACTTTTCATCATGCTTTACAGCACCACATATCCCAATACCACGGACACGACACACCCGCGGCAACGGCAAAGCGCGGTCAGATCCTAACATATTCGTCTACGGAGGAGACCGTGAGGTGCTTAACAACTCCGAATAGACTGTAAAGGACTCGTGGAAAGGTAAAGGGTAGATATTATTTACTGAAATATTTTATTCACGCAGACTGTGCCGTGAGAATGAAGTGAGACGAGACAGGAATTTGGGTTTCATGAAGCGATTAAACAAACACGTGGGGACACTGTGAGAACTGCAGTAGTTAAGAGAGATGGGAACAGTTGAAATCGTGCGACAATGCTCCAATTGACGGGTATACTGACTCACATGAAGGGAGTTAGTCAAAAAACAAATCAACATGGGTTAAACGTGTACAGTGGCCCTTCTCTCGGCGAGTATTCTTTGGAGCCCGGAATCGCCAATAACTTTTAATTTGTCGATTATATGACTTTATGACAAGCAGGACGATTTCAGCTTCTCCGTCGTCAATTTCCATACCGGTATGGCGGCAAATATTCCACTCATCACCCGCATATTGTGTACGTCTCTCAACTTATTCGAGATGTGACAAGAGCTTGTTCTGGTATGATCAGTTCTTTGAAATAGAGGCAGTCTACTTACAAACAAGTTGTGTTCAGGGAGTTTCAACACTCACGTTAAAGGGCAGGCATTGGTCGTCTATAACGGATTTAGTTTCCAATATGGCCTCCCATTGGTGCAAATGGATGTCTTCGATGTGTTTCATACACTGATTTGGGACTACGATTTACTCCGTTTACCTGATCAGAGCAATGCGTTTCAAGGTGGGTGGACCAGTCAAGACGAGGATGCTTAATCCCTCATAGGTCGCCTGGTCCCACCTCTGGTGTATCCAGGGGTACGTGTATGCCCAACTCTTGTTTTTGTATTCTATTTGGACTTAGAGATTGAATCACCTCGTTATATTTGCCTTACAATTATATTATATTCTCTATCTTGTGGACAAGTTCGTTGTCATACTTCTGACCTGTAAGCCTATATCCCATTTCACTGTGTACATATCAGTGAAACTATGAATGCAAAACATACCTCCAGATTCTTTGGTCATTTATGTTTTCGGTAATATGGTACTTACCAGCTGAGCGTTTGGGAGTCCCTATCCCGTTCAGCCTAATTAATTTGACCTATTGTGCAAAATAATTTGAAGAATATTTAAAGTGAATTTAAAATCTGTTGTTATATACTTCGCTAAACATACCTAAACCCCAAAAACATTTGGATTCTAAAAATTTCAGTTACCGGTTTACATCTACTTAACTTATAAATCAAAGATCAACCATCCTTAAAGTTCCGACATGGGAACATCTGAAATCTACTGAGCTATCTAATCAAAATTGGAATCAAATTTTGATTAAAATTGAAAGATCTTTTCTTGAACAAAATTGATCTTTTATCATTATACGTATGTTCAATGTTGAAGGTAGGTCAAATTTAATCAAAACAAGATCAAAATAAGAAAACATTCTACACTTGAATGATTCTCAAATATTTGGCAATTATTAGCCGAATGCGACACATTTATAAATTCCATGGAGTCATCATTCGCGGTAATCTTTCGTAGTTTGATCCACACCCAAGGTAGCAAATCCTGCTGAGCTGCATATGGTTTACAGGGAAATTACTATTAAGTATTTTATTCTCATTATCCAAAAAGGAGAAAAAATCAATAAACATTTTGAGAGGTCTGTTGACAACCATACTCTATTTGAGATGTCTTATATAAACGTTTAAAGGACACGGACCATGACCGCTTTGGTCAGTAGATTAGGCCCTACAATACAGCTGGTTGGACCGTCTAGATATAATCGAAACAATTTCTCGAATGAAAGGAAAATAACAAACAAAAATCAAATTTGTGGTCAAGCTAACAACTCCATACAAAACATTTGCAGATGAATGAGTCGTAAAGGTCATTGAGCACTTTAGACTTTTGCCTTGTTCGATTATTATTGTATTTTATACCCAATGTTAAAAGCTATATTCAATTTCAGTGTCTATATACATGTTTCTAAGAAATTACTTTCAACAAAAACAAGGGGAATCTGCTATAAAAGAAAACAACAAACAACGAAACAAACAAACAACAACACCAAAAATACGCATAAAAATAATCAATCTGGAACACTAAAAGTGGTTTAGCGAATAACCGTATGGGAAGAGTCTGACTTGTCAATCACAACTGTGGGACACCAAAAGTGTCAGGAATTATAACACTTGTTCAAAACTAGCATGTATATAAGCATAAGGAGTGCTCAGAGTTATTTAGTCCTGGCCTTCGTGTGCACAAAGTTGGTGACAGTCATCAGTCATAAACAATATAAAACCACATTTAAAAGGCGTCAAAACTCCATAAAAGATCGTGGAAAATTAACAGCGCAAAAAATATACGTCCTAACATTAACTATCTCAAAAAGTCGTACGTCTTGAAACATTTAACAGCGTCAATTAGCGCAATCATACGTCTGACATAACAGCGTCAAAATCAGACGGGTCTGCAACACTTAGCGTCACACATAAGGGAGATTAGTCAATAGTACTCAGTTGTGTCAAGGAAAAATACAAATACTCAATCTCTTGTTCGAAAAATCACTAATAGAGGTCAAATCAGGAAATCTGGAAACTAAGAACGGTTCATATTGATGAATCATACGTCTGGTGATCAATGAGGTTGTAAAAATCACAATCCAAGGAATGTCAAATCATTAAAGCTGGAAACGTAAACAAGATTACATCCTCCAGTCTGAGAACACTACTACGGTCCAAATCAATACGTCTGGGCATTGCACCTGAGGGAGGTGTGGCAATCAAGTCTGAGCACTAGAGAGGGCGTCAAAGTCATGCAGTTATGGAGATGTAAGAGCATTCAAGTAAAAGGAGTGCTGGAAGGAAAAACGTAAAAAACACAGACGTATGAAAAAATAACATAAAAAGACACAGAAAAAAAAGTAAAACAAACACAGCAAAAATAAATCATATCTGAAACAAAACTGAGAAGTTACAATAAAGAATACAGAAAATGAAGTAGTCAAAAAAAATTCACAGAAAAAAATCTGGAGAAAAAAAATATCATGAGTGTCAAAAAAGTACAGAAAATACCATTAGAACATAAATAAAAAGAAGAGTGATCACAAAATCAGAAAATCTGCGAACCAATTATAAGCTGTTAGTGTCATTAAGACATAAAAGATGTGTAACACCTATTAATAATTATTGAATTAGTTAAGGTTGGTAACAAAAAAAAAACAAGTCAGAGATAAAAAGGTCTCAATTATATTCCTATCGACTTAGAAAATATATACATTGGCGAACGTTAACAATGTGGTTAAGTACCGTAATCATTACCCCCCAGCGCCGCGGACCCCACCCACGCGTCCACCCCCCCCCCGTGCCCCCCCCGCCCCCCACCCCCCCCCCCCCACAGTCCCACGCTCAGGTGGCAACAACGTCCTGCCGGCGAAAGTTAGGTATCACGGATAATGTCGAGCATGTTAGGCAACACCGCACGAACAAAAAGCTAAGCGGATCTCCGGATGCCATGAAGGAATAAGTTGGCATCCTCTGCTGACATAGTCGTAGTCCCGTGGTTGAGCCTGTCAGACAACAAAGTAAGACACGGGATTACCTCCGGGTTGTCAAATCTAGTACCCGAATTGATGGCTTTCTTTCTTTTGGCCTTTTGTCAACCACAAAGCAGATTCCTTGCATTCACTGTTCACAAACGATTCTGTCAAAAGGATTAGGATACAATTCAGGTTGGTACTACATTCTTGGCTGCGTGCTTCGCTGGAATTTTCAATTTCATATACCTTGTGATTTATTCAATCATCTTGTTCATTTATATTCTTGTTATCTTCAAATCTTTGGGCTACATTTCTATACCACTCTGATTACTAGCACAAAAAACACTCCTGAAGTTGATATTAAAAGCAATGCTGCGAGTTCCTCAATTGAACCTAATATCTTTGTGTATAAGTTTTAGCGATCACGGAATCTCCAACAGTTGCTATTGTGTATGGATTCGAGGCACAAATTTTTGCTCTTGATGTTAGCTGCCCTGTGCCCTCACAAACACCTGAGAAATAAAACTTAAGTCTAAAATTTCAAATTCCAGCTAACTTTTTAAATAGATTATCAACTAAGACACAATGAAATCTCGCAGTATTGTTTGCATTGATTTGCGTTTTAAAAACTCTCGCAGTGGTTTTAATATCTGCTGCTAAAATCGTAAGAATATAGAGTAATCCAATTTTTGACTACAAGTCTATCTCAGGTTTATCGGTCTTGGGGCTATTTTTATATATTCTTATGAGGCAGAATTTTTGAATTACAAGCTTCTTTAGTATGAAAGAAGGGACATACTAGCAGGTGGCCCTTTAAGTTCTAATTGATATATTGCAACACGCTTTAATATTTTAAAACAATGATTTCCATTCATTATGTCGATTCAATAGATATCCCAACGATACTAGAAAATAAAAGGATACCATATTCAGAGTCTCTCCATGTCTGTACTTGGATATTTTATTAAACATAACATTAACGGGCAATAATTATCAACGTACAAACTTTTGAAAGAGGGACAATTTCCAGTTTCTCCATTTGTCATCTTCCCATGAATTCCATCACACCTGCGATATGGTATGTATTGTCTCTCAACTTATTCGATACTCAAGAGCGTGCTTCTGTGATTTGTGATCAGTTTTGGATTATGTAAAAATTATCCGTTTATTATCAACTCTGTATTTGATGAATATGCATCGGGTATTGATTGATATGTTTTACGTCCCACCTAGAATTATTATTTCATCTATTATTTGAACGTCACCAATGGCGTATGCGCATGATGGTTCTCCAAGCTTTAAGATATTCATGACACAAATAATCACCCACCTTCTGTTTGACATGCATGCTCCTGTACTGGTGTCATTAACTCTATTTTAGCAATTATTCAAACGTGCTTTTTCGATCACAATTGATTGGGACATAGCGTGAATTGGTCTAGATGCATGATGTATACTATATGTTATAAACAAAGAAAGTTTGGAGATAGAAAGAGGTAACCAAGGTGGGTACTAATATATTAGTGAGGCTTCCGCCATAGCGAGACTC
>CAJDSM010046639.1:0-11842 GCA_903981925.1 Ostrea lurida | reverse complement strand
TGTCATATTTTATGACCGACCAACAAAGTCATCATGTAAACGGCAAAGATATACGAACAGTGATCAATCTTCGTAAGTCCTAAATATATTCAAAACAAGAAGTTTGGGGCAATCACGGGACCGCCTGGAACACCAGAGGTGGGGATCAGGTGCTAGAGAGGAGTAAGCATGCCCTGTTATCTTGAGAATAATAATAATCGCTTGCTATTTCTAAGTGATAACAGTTGAATGTAACATTCGTTATAAGTAAATGTAGAGTTTAAACGTATTCCAAACCATATTGCAAAACAGAATGCTAAGATTTAAAATGTTCACTTGAAATCCTTAACAGCGATTAGCTAATGAAATGAAAATTTTTTTTTTATTTTATATATTTCTATTTCATGAGTTTATTTACGGATGTTATTTTATTTTTCTTATGCAGGATTACATACGGATGGTATGGAGAGGATTGCCTAGAGACGTGTAGTGGTAATTGTGGAGACAAAATAAAGTGCAACAAGGTTTAACGGGACTTGTCAAATGGGTGTAAACCATCTTTCACTGGAGAATGGTGGATCAAAATAGTGGTATTCGTGAATCTAATTTTAAAATTATTTTTTTTCACTTTTATATTCATTTGAAGGCAAAGTGTTCAAAAGAGACACGCATGTATATAATTTTTTTCAGCTGTTGATAACAAATCTGTGGATCTGACTCTGATGCTGATAAACAGACTCCGGTGTTCTGCTGGATCACTTACTACAGTAGTCATCCTTATACTGGTTACTCACCTACAGTGATCATCTTACGGTATTATATAATATACTCAGTAGGGGGGGTTTCTTATAAGTCATACAAAGTTATGGAATATAAAAAAGATTCATTAAGTAAATGTTTGAATTAACTCAATTTAGTTTTATGACATTGCACATGACACAGTCTCATAATGAAGCTTTCTGTTTTGTTTTTATAGGGAAAAGGAAACTTTAAGACGAAGAAACCAGAAGCGAGAAAATTTTCAACTGAGCTGAGAATCAATGGTGAAGTATTTTTTAGATATTTCATTCCAATTTTTTTACACTCTAAAGGTCAAGGGAGCGTCATTCAGATGTAATGTATGGAATCCTATCTATCTAATTATCATGATTTCACATAGCTTTAAGATTTGTCTAATAGCTTTCACATCAATTGGGAATAACACAACATATATTTAGGTTCATTTGGGTACGAAATATTTGCTTTGAATAAATGTATATTAAATTGTGGGCAGGAAAAATCCTTTAAAGTAGCCTGCTACATGTATTATTTCCAAACTCACTCGAATACGATACAAAGGTAAGTGGTTAAATCCTTCAATTCTAGACCTATTTAAATATTCGTTAGCTAGTACTGAAGTAGAAAAATTTCCCTAGATATGTATAGGATCTCAGGTGCTCTACCAGCACGTTAAGTGGCGAGTGAAATTTTGCCGAAAATATGCAATCTGAAAAACAGCATTTGTGTAGGATGGATGGAACATTTTGTAACTTTTGATTATTGAATCAAATAAGATGCGCGTTAAAATCATATTCACCGGCTATTATATTTCATATCTAACTGTTACTGATTCAGCGTCAGGTAGTTTTAGGCAAATTCCCTGATACTGAGGTTTACCAATGTATTAGATGTTGCAAAGTTATGTAAATCCAAAAGCAATTTTTTTGAACATACGCTCCCATGGGATTGTGAGTTTAAAAATGTCTCCAATGTTCTAAGTACAATTGTTTGACATACTAAAGAACATTTAATGTTTATTTCCACGGGTAACATTCAAGCATGAAATTTTATAAGGTAGGCTTTGTTCTCTACACTTGTAGCTTTTTAAAGATATCTGTGCAACACATTTTATTCTATTTATTGGTGGGGGGACGACGTGGTATCTCTACATCAAGCAATGTAAATGCAGTCAGGACTATCACAATGACGTATGAAGGGACAATTCAAATTGAGATCAAACATATGTGATTATAGCGTGGCGTTCAATTTCAACGCAACAAACAGCCGTTTAATGTAATTTAAGGGAGAATTTCAGGGGGGGGAGGGTGGTAATGTCATAACACCATTCCCTGTCATCAGATAAGGGGGCAACCACCCTCCGTTTACTGCGAACTTTACTAGTGCTTGCGTTAAACAATCTAATTTTAATGGTCTGTACATATACAAGACGACAGTCCTGGATTCCTACTGCGATCCAAAGTATCCTAAACTGCTCAAAGCTTTCATTTTATCTGTATTCAATGTTCAATTTCAGGCATATCTCCTAGAACTTAGAATATATTTTGATTAATTTTGCTCATCAAAATTATTGAGAAATAGAAATAAATGGCCTGGACACCAAGTTCTGAAACTCCAGTCATTAATCAAAAACCATAGCATGTGTTAGATTGCAAAGTACACGATCAACTCCATGTCTGCAATGGAAACGCCTCTTCAACGAAGAATACTCAGTGTAGCTTAAGGACCCGAAAGTGATGCTTAATCAGCAAGAAGTGTCCCTATAGCGTAATGGTCTTTTAATTCATTTGAAAACAGCGTCATTGCTTACAACAAAAGAAGATAATTTTGAACTATATTTAACAATAATAAAATAAGTACCTGAATGTAAAGTTCAATTGAAAAACAATAGATTTGGACGACCATGCTTTCTTGAAGAAGTAATAAGTATAGGTAATTGTAATCTCGACACTATGATAAATGAGGGTCAGATGATTGGATGCTATATAATATTAAATGCTCTATATAATAAAGGACAGGACGTTTTCCAGTTGAAATGTTTAGATTGGACAATTTTTCATTTTTACGACCAACGGTTGAACACTCGTTATGTTCGCGTCCAGCAAAAGATGGCGCACAGCAGAGTTCCAACGACTTTATCATTTGACCAAGTTTTTCTAAAAAATGCAACTCTTATAACTTCAATTCCCGTAGGAAAGGAAAATAGCAACTTTACACTGAAGATCTGATGTAGGTTTGGCCCCTGTAAGAATTTAAAATGAGGCTAGAAAATATCCGTTTCTGATTTGTTTAACTTTTTATTCATGGTCTCTAAAGTTTAATTGGGAAGTACACTGTTTTCCTTTGAAAACAGAATTTTTTTTTCTATAAAGTGAAAACACTCCGTTAAACAGGCATTGTTTTATTACACACACTTCTATCCAACAATGAAAACCAGTTGCATTAAATTATGCAAATGTAGGTTATTCATATAAAATGGCGAGTTAACAAAGTATCAAACATAACCATAGTCCAAAAACACATACAAAATCGAGTGTAGGGAACACGGACCTTCGACAAATGCAAAGGGCCCCCCCCCATGATCAGCGTGCCAATCCATAGCTACGTTTTGTATTGAAAGAGAGTGTGAGGAGAGCAGAGGATTATGGGTAGCATGGATTTGCAACGTTACGTATTGTAGATATTTTGCGAAGGATAGTAACAACCCCGTATCGTGTTACCCGAACACAGTTAACCCAAGATTGAGCAAGGGGTATAAATGTCTAGGTGGTGCGTGCATTGGCTAATATAAGAATGAAATTATTTAGAATTGAAAGAATATTATATATCAATAACAAATATTTCCAATTCAATGTCGATTCAAATATAATCCCACGAACTAGAAATAAGGGACACACACGAGGTCTTCCATGTCTGCTTCGTAATTGGATATTTTATTGGAACCATTGACAATACGGCAAACCTAACTAACTCAATTATGACAACGGGACGATTCAGCTTCTCATCGTCACTTCCCATATTTGTGTAGCAAATATTCCATCATCAACCTGCATACGTGTGTTGATCTATCCAACTTATCGATATCGCAAGAAGCTTGTTTCTCATATCAGTTTTTGATCGAGCAAGCTACTTACCGACAATGTTGTTGCTAGGGTTCACATCAACGTTCAGAGCAGCATTTCGTAAATTCTATGTCCGTTATCTACAATTTAGTTTACCCAATATGACCGTATCATTGGAGTTCACAGATGCTGCGTGATGTGTTTCATAACCATTGTTAGCCTTTTTCACACCAAGATTGAACTACAGCACTGGTTCCGTTTACTGAATCAAGACTAGGGTCAACGGCGGGTGTGACCCGGTCAACGCGTGATGCTTATCCTCCTAGGCCCTTGAATCCACCTCCTGGCTGTCCAGG
The DNA here is from genome assembly GCA_903981925.1 of Ostrea lurida. Lineage (NCBI taxonomy): Eukaryota > Metazoa > Mollusca > Bivalvia > Ostreida > Ostreidae > Ostrea > Ostrea lurida. The sequence continues at coordinate 7,668 of CAJDSM010046639.1, read as the reverse complement.
GGTCCGTGATTAGCCCAACCTTGTTTGTATTATATTTAGGACTTACGAGATTGATCCACTGTTCGTTATCTTTGCCCTTTACATCATACATTTATTAATTGTCGGGATGACTTTGTTGAACAAATCAAGAAAGGAGTGATCGAAAAATGTGTTTAAAATGAAGGGTGTATGTGTGTTTATAAAATGTACATTTCGGCGATTAACAACATTAATATTTATGTGATTAGATCGCCGTTACTCTCTCACTTTTATACTTTGTTAAAACTGAAAACATAGACACGAGTCAGACACAAAATTAAAGAAAGTATAAAAATGAGAGCTGAATATGTAATGTGTGTTTATCGCATAGAGGATTCTAAAAGAATTTCACGCTGATCCAATGTTTGTCACTTTGTTTTCAGAACTTTAGTATTTGATTAATGTTTACAATGCCTCACTTAAGGTATTTCTAATGGTCAGCAAAAATGTAAACGTCATTGTTGAGTTACAAGTGAGATACAGCAACTTGACAATCCTCGCTATGTAACAAGGCTTCGAGCATTGTTTTGTTTACCTGTCAATGAATATGCTAGTAATGTTCGTATTAAAAAAGCAGAATTCTATTTTTTCAAATTACCAGTTCATTCTGAACACAATCAAATAGTCTCTAGTGTTTCTCAAATCTCCATTTTGTTTTAACATGGTATTTTCTATAAAACAATGCTCTAGCCTTGTCTACAATAGCAAAGAAATTGGTTAACATTGAAAATGAAAATGAAAAATCTTAAACATTTTAGTCAAAACGTGTCCCATGCCCCTTTAAAATCACCACACCTATATACAATATCAAGATATTTTCAGAATAGGTGTCATTTTCAAATAATGTTGAATTTCAGTATTTGCCATTAAATGCTCTCTTTCTCTCTCTCTCTCTCCTCTCTCTCTCTCTCTCTCTCTCTCTCTTCTCTCTCTCAATGTGCTTGGCAATGATCTCACGGTGGTTAGTTTAATGGTCCGGACAACTGGGAGAATCATGGGTCAAGCCCTGCTCTTGCATTTAATCTTGGAATTGGTTGTGATTCATGTTCTTGACACACCTCACGCTCCCTTTCTGGATATGAAGTAATTGATCTTTACCTTGTTATCCCAAAACTAATGTTGGACTGTGTTCAGGAACTCGAGACTGTCATGACTGTAAGATGAGGGGTAAAAACTTTTACAGCATGCCATGAATTCATATTTTTGTTTTCTATATTTAAGTTTCTATTGAACTTGCATGAGGAACATAAGACGCTTCACATATTAAAGTGTAATTCTGAAGAAAAAAATATGCATTCTTTGTCTTTCCTAGAAAGTGCCTAGAGGTGACTGCATCCATGCAATTGAACGCAAAGAAATCGACTAATACTTCTATCGATACACACCAACTATTCCCTGTAAGTTTGGCTGTTTCTGTTATTCATTTTTTTCCTCTTAATGATCAGTAGTTATTGCGTTAAATATGAATAGAAAGATAAAAAGGAAAAAACCTGACATAGTATGCTTTTTGGTTTATGTTCATTCCTAAACTGGTTTAAAGTGTGTAATAAAATAATTTATCGTTATTAGATGACCATTCCCGTGTGTTCTTTAAAACCCAAAAGCCAAAGATCCGACTATATTAACGCTAACTTCATCCAGGTAAGATTCAGATTAGGAAAACGCCGAACACATACTTTATAAAGAAATTATTTGTCGAACATTTCGGTGTCGGTCTTTTGTTCAAATTGGGACGTCAGTATGTAATGAATGTCTGATTTGTTTGAACTGGGGTGATTCTAACATTATCATTTAGTTAATAGATCCGAAGGATCGCAGGGAAATGCTTATTTCTCGCTAAGACACCTGATTCCACCCCTGGTGTATCACCTGTCCATGTACCAACTCTTGTTTTGTAATTTGGTTTTGGAACTTGAACTGGAACTTTGCAATTAAACGTTTTTTTTCGTTCTTATTTGCCTTTTCCTAATTAGACATCATGATCAAAACCAATAATGCAGAAGATTAACTAAATGCTTTTGATCTTTTATATCTTCATAAAGATACAAGAACATATTTTATTTTATTATCATTTATATATGACGTATTTTGTTTTGGCTTTTTCTCTGTCAACTTCAAGTTGATTGGTCAATTGCTGTCAGCAAATTTTCTATATGATAAGATTTTAGATCAAACACGTTGTTTGTTGCAGGGTTTCAAAGTCACGTTTGAAGGCAGCATTTCGGTAAATTCTATGGTCGTTATAACATTTAGTTTACAATATAACCTACCATTGAATATAAATGGCGAAGTAAGCAAATATCAAACGTAATCATAGTCCAAAAACAATACAAATCGAGTGTAAGGCAACACGGACCTTCGACGAAAGCGAGGCAGGATCAGCGTGCAATGGAGGAGTAATCAAATGCTGTCAAATGTGTTTCCATAGCCATTGTTAAGCCGTTTTTCAACACCTAAATTGACATGGATTGTTTCGGTTTACTGATCTAGATTATGGGCTCACGCGGGTTGGACCGGTCAACGGGGGGATTACTCTCTTAGGCCCTGATTCCCCACTCTGGTGTGCCAGGAGTCGCGTTTGCCCAACTTTGTTTTTTGTATCTTATCTTTTTTGCTTTACATACTCCTTAATTGTAGAATGTTCAGAAAAGGATATATCATAGCCACCAGTAGTTTCTTATGAAGTTCGACGTGTTTATTCTTATTTCTTATTTGAACAAATGTGGAATGTAATAATGACCATTATGTTTGTTACTTCCTAATAGGACCAAGCCGGAAAACGATATCAGACTTCTGGAAAATGGTTTGGCAGGAAAAAGTGGCAATTTCGTTTGTCTAAAGAATCTCAAGAAGGGATCAAGGTATATTAAGGATTTAGATCTGTAACAATGCATGCAATATTGGTGATGTAACTAATTTTATTAGCATAACGGATTACCCATATTTATGTATGGGTATTGTGTTTAAATTTTTATATTGAATGATTTTCAGAATGCACAACAAAAAAGTTTGTTAAGGTTACTACTTGTTGGGTTTGTGGTGATTCTGCCATATAGAATTTTAGAACAAAACCAAAAATTCGGTATGCTTGAATCTTTACAGAATCGGATACATTGTATGCTTTCCCTTTTACTCAATAATGACACCCAGTTCGACTTGTGTATATTAAGCTGACTTTACACGTGTACGGTTTATAAGTTAAAAGCTGAAGTCTATTTTACTATGCTATATAGTCTACTTGGGTACCTTTCTCCATTTTCTGCAACTGAAATGTAACTATACTCTACAAAATTAATTGTTAGTAAGTATGGAAATTCTAAACGTGTACTGACGCCAGACATTGGGCTCACGGCGAGTGTGCCGGTCAACAGGGATGTTTACTCCTCCTGGCCCTGAATCCCAGCGCTTGTGGTGTCCAGGGGTCCCCGTGATGGCCAACTCTTGTTTTTGTATTCTATTTAGGATTTCGACACGATTGTGATCACTGTTCGCTATCTTGCCTTTATCTTTCATTCAAAGACGTCATGCGTCCCTTATTTTGGGCAAATTGATTATCAATAGACGATAATTAGATAGATACATCGTAATGTAGATCAATGTCATGTAGATGATGGATGGAGTATTATAGATATCACATAAAATTCATTATGTGGATCAGTTTTATCATATTTTCTTGATATGTAAAACGTGTAATTTTTTTCCATTCGATTTATATTTTATTCTTACAAAAGACAAACTGTGCCCTTTACTGGCCATGCTGCCAGTGCAAAACCAAAGTGGAGATATTTGTTTGCGCAACAAGAAAAGAGAAAATTTTGCAAATCACAAATTAATGAATAAGCAGAATAACGGATATATTTCAATTTTAAGATTAATTCCGAGCTTACCCGTTGAACAGTTAAATCCCATCCATCCAGCAGTACACCCATGTGTACAGTTACCGTATCTGTGGTCACATGACTGGTCTATACAGTTCTCATTGCAGCTTTTGGAACAGTTTTTCCCAAATGTACCAATTTTACAGGCTTGAAGATGTAAATTAAAAATATTAGGGTTTTTTTTTTAATATGAAGGAACATCATTGCAATTATTTTGTTTTAACATTTTTGTTCTGCTTTTAATTTCATTTTTACACTTTTGTTTAAGCAATGTCAATTTAACACTTTTGAAATAAGTTTCATTCATTTAAAAGGCATTACACTAATCATTTTCTACACATATTCAACATTTCAAGTTTACACAATTCTCATTTCCTGCATAAAAAAAGAGGAATCAGTCGACCAATATCTATTCATTTAATTGCATTTGAAATGAAGCAGATGATGATCATCAACGATTCCGTGTGTCCGACTATGACGCGCAAACTAGTACTTTAATCAAGCAATATGAGTAAGGTTGAGATTTCTGCAAAAGTATACTAATGATGACTTGGAGGCAAGTAGAAATCTCAAATTTCAAAGAAAAGACATAATAATGAATATTGACATACGTTCATCACATCGTTGACCTGTATATCCGTCGTCACATCCGTTGACACACACTCCGGTTACAGGATCACATTTGTCGTCTAGACAGGAGGAACAGGTAAGGGAACAGTTCTGACCATAGAATCCGTCCACACATTCTAGTTGATTTATATAAAAATATAATAATAGATGTGAATGAAAATGCAATTTTTATCAATATTTTCAGTTTGTGAAAATATATCAACATTATCTTCATCACCCTGAAAATCAGAAGAAAGTGTGTACATGCAGTAAAAGAATAATATATGTACCCTGTGAACAGTTCTTCTCCATCCATCCCGGTGTACAACCAAAGTTACATTCTCCATACACATGATGGCATGACTGGCTTACACAATTCTTGCTACATTGCACTGAACAGTTTTTCCCATACCATTGGTTGTTGCAAACTATGAAGTAAAATTTCAAATATAAATCAAACATTTCTTAATATGAGTTGCTCCAATTTGTCAATTGTTTCTGCATTTAATCGTTCAGAGTGATACTTCAAACTTACTTCTATCACATTTAGATCCGGTATACCCGCTTTTGCATCCGTTATTGCAGTTTCCATCAACGTGGTTACAATCTTTATCAAATTTGCAAAACTTACTGCAGATTTCGGAACAGTTAGGACCATACAATCCCTTATTACAAGCTAAAAAGGTAAAGATTGTATATACATGGTGAGGGCAGTTAGGAATTATTGGGATTTTCTGATAATATACATGTATATAGAATAATGATTTCCTGGATGTAATAAACAGGTCTTCATCTTTCCTACTATTGTCAAAAATGTATACATATAGGAGATATTTTGATTTACCTTGACTACACTTTGATCCCATCCAACCGGGTTTACATCCATCTAGACAGTTACCCACGATATGATGACAGGATTTGTTGACACAGTTTGCATTACACTCCATAGAACAGTTCTGTCCGTACCAGCTATAATCACATCCTTAAAGGAAATGGAATAAAACTGTTAACAAGCATTAAGTCATTTTGATTTGAAGAATATTGAAGGTTAAGGATTGAATAAAATCAATATGGTATCCAGTATATCAATGAGATATTTTTTATTTCATATTCCTAATTTATGTACGTTCTCTGCATAGTTGCCCTTTGTATCCATCATCACACCCAGAGACACAGACACCGGTTACATGGTCACACTTGTCTGTCAGACAATATGGACTACACATGTTTGAGCAATTCACGCCGTAATTTCCAGCAGAACAAGCTAAAACAGAATTTAAGTATATCAATGCAGCACGGCATTTTCAATTTCAAATTAGAACTGTTGAGGAATACTTGATCTTCCATCAAAGAGACAGATTGGTATTAGTCAACCAATCTCTAACAACAGAGTATTTCTAAACTTGAATAAAACATGAATTTTTAAAATGCACTATTTACTTTGTAATCCGAAAATGATCAACTTGTTTTTTTAAAATAATTTCAGTTATATAATTTACCTTGATTGCAGTTTGAGCTCATCCATCCTGCCTTACAACCAACACTGCAGTGCCCCTCAATGTTGTGACAGGAATTGTTTATGCAGTTAATGCTACATTTTTCAGAACAATTCTTTCCGAAAGATCCTTGATTACAGCCTTTCATAATATAAATAAGAATTCAACAACATTTTCAAGATGCATCGTTAGACATTGAAGTATAATTTTCTTTGGTGTACTCTATATTGAAATTGTACAAAGTTACAAGTAGAATATGGTAAAAGATAAATATACTTTCTTTGCAGAATTCTCCCCGGTATCCGTCTTTACACCCAGTTTTACACAATCCAGTTTCATGGTTGCACTCTTCATTGAGACAGTTATCATGGCAAGCCATGGAACAATTTAGTCCATAAAATCTTTTAGGACAGGCTGCAAGTTATGATTAATTATTATTCAATGTGAAGTAATCTTCCTGGTATTAGAAATTTATTTTCAATTTGTTAATTCATTACTAAAAACGATATGCGTTTGAAAACTCACTAGTTAAAACATTTGGTAATTGTCTTCATTTTAGAAAGTATAAATTTGTTACATTTTACAGTTTTGATAACATTGAACACTTACTTGTATTACAAAAGTTTCCTATATACCCAGGTTTACAACTCGGACACTTTCCATCTGTCTTATTACAAGGTAAGTTATTCAAACAGTTGCTGCTACACACGTGGGCACAGTCAGAACCATACTTTCCGTCATCACATTCTGACCAATCAAAACCAGATCTTACACAATATATTATGGATTAAAAACGGCAAAATTAGTAAAATTCAAATTACATGTTTGCTTAACTGTTACTTTTGTATTCCTTACAGCAGTCCTGAGGTCACTATCATTTTCTCCTTTTCATATTCATTTTTGACTATAAATATCACATCATGTAATACCGTGTACATTGACATGAATATACATACATATGTATAAAAGAATATTAGTACCTTCATCACACTTTTTTCCTTTCCACCCGTCTTTACATCCATTATCACATTTACCACTTGTGTGGTTACATGCCACTCCGTCACTGCAGCGCCCAATACACTCATTTGAACATTGTATGCCATAATATCCATTGAGACAAGCTGTTAACAAAAATAGTTCACATTTGTTATCATATTGTAAGCAGCAGAGTTAAAGCTACAAAAGGAATTTGTACATGTATAGCAATGATTATCGTGAGTCGTTGTATCATGGAATTATTCATGTACTAGATTTGACAACGGGTAATCCCGTTTACTTTATTTCGACTACAGGCTCACGGCGGGTGTGACTGGTCAAGAAAGGATGCTTACTCCTCCATGGCACCTGGTCCTACCTTCGCATTTGTCGGAGGTCCATGTTGTCCTACATTCGACTTTGTATGTTTTGTGGGACTATGATTACGTTTAACACATTGTTAACTTACCAATTTATGTTTTATAGAAATCGATTTCCACATCATTGTTCTGTAGTTGTTCAAAGACATACTTATAAGCAATTTTCGGACCAAATATTGCTATCTACAACTATAATTGCAAAGAAACAGCTGATGGTTTTATAAGAAAATGCAAATGTAATGAACAGNTTACAGCTATAATTGCAAAGATACAGCTGATGATTTTATAAGAAAATGCAAATGTAATGAACAG
>CAJDSM010046637.1:1149-11447 GCA_903981925.1 Ostrea lurida | reverse complement strand
AAGTAACATTTTAAAATCACTTGCATAATGAATATACATACCTTTAAGATCGCCTGTAAGTATTAGAAATCATTCGGAAAGTATAAAGAATTCCCATATGGTTACCTTTATATCTGAGCTTCTACCTTTGTATGTCCACATGAGATTTAGGATGATATGAGATTGGATTCCGAATTGCATAAAAAACCCTTACAAACAAGATACATCGCTCGGTTCCAGTAAGGCTTCTACCCAAGCCTCTTCTTTACTCTTAACTAGAACTACTAAACAGTAACAAAGAGTTCCTTCAGAGTCTGTTCCACTACTGTTCCAGAAAAAAGTGTGTCGATCAAGTGATTCTTAAAATTCTAAGACTTTTGGATAACTAAAATCGACTGAGAATTTCTAAAATTGACTGCATCAAACGATACATTTCTCCACATTGATACAAACGATTCCTCCCGATAAAATACAATCTAGGCTTTCTTTTTCCAGTTATAGAATAATGCTTTTTAAACAAAAACGGCACACCGAAATACCGCGAATTTCTAGTCGTTGGAAACAAGGAACATAATTTTGTTAAGAAAAACACTCTGCCACACATGTTACCTGAAGTAATATTAAAGAGCAGTGGGTTCTTATAGATAAATATTTATGTAGTCTTTGGAACCATCCCGCAAATCTGTTGGTTATTCTATGGCACTAATGGCCCTATGGCAGATTACTCATTATTCATACGAAGCAAAATTTTGCAAAGATGTTACGAAATAAAAACAAAAAAACTTGCCGTCGTCCTTCAACCTTTACATATAGGTATATAGATGAAGTCTGATCAATTAACAAATTTCACAATTATGGCCATTTACATATCCTGATGGAACTTGAATATAAAGGATTACCTGTCCACAGAAGCTGATAGATCTGCTCATTTATGAGATATTTGCTAATATTGACTCAATGGCACACACAACTCTTATTGATCGTGATGACTTTTGACTTTCAATCGTCAACTTTCCTTTTCTATGTAGTATTATACCACTTCACTGTTTATGGGTGTATGTTCTCGCATTGAATCTCCTCCAATGTTTAATTCACTTAAATATTCAACCAGAAAATATAGCATCATTAAGAAGCACTTGTATGATGTATGCATTCTAGCACATGATATTCTTGCAACCATAATATTGTTATAACCTGTACCAAAAATAGTGAAGTTGGTTTACAACCGAAAAGTATCAATTGGTAACTACTCAGTATTTCAGTATCTATAACTAAATCCGGTTATAGGATCCTGATAACATATTACATGTACAGCGTCCTATTAGTTTCACTATTCTTGAAATGACTAACTTCGTTATATATACGTGTCTCTTAAAATCCTTACAAAAAAACAAAAGCCTAAACAAAATAGTAGATGAATTACGGAATCCAATATCTCACAATAGATTATGATTGATTATTATGTACTGTTTACGTCCCACTTCGAGAATATTTCACTCATATGGAAGGCATACTTATTGCGGTAAGGCTGCAAAAATTTATGCCTATGCTCGGCAACTCAGTGCCTGTTAGCAGGGAGCGACGTTTTCGTGCCACACCTCCTGTGACACGGACCTCCGGTTTTTTGCGTCATCCGAATGACCGCCCCATTAGTCGCCTCTTACGACAGCAAGGAGATCTGGGACCTATTCTAACCCGGATCCCCACGGGCTCACAATAAGAAAAACAACAGCTAAAAAACAAAATACTGGCCATCATCCTATATATCTCTATATATATAACGACTGGCTTGAACGAAATACAGATAGTTACTACATCTGATGCAGTGAGACACACAACAGGCTTACAAGTCACACACGCCAAACCGATTAAAAACCGGGTCCATCCGGAATTAAAATGTATTCGAACGGTTCCACCGTATAGACCAAATTCGTAGCCCGTGTAATGCCTGCGGATTATGGGCATACACACGGTGGAGATTTTTTTTGTCATGTTTTAAAATTTGCACAGTTTTTCAATCCCGTATGATATCCATAATTAACCCGTTTCAACCCGCAGCGTAAACTTTCGTATACTAGCATCATACTCATGCAACGGATTTTACAATTTACATCCAGGTCCACTGATCGAAACGGGTCAAAAGGAGTGAAATTTTATATTAGGTTAACGGAAATTCTATACATTCGGAACGTATCAATTAGGTCAAACGTGGTTGATAAATGAATTTTAAAATACGGGTAACGAAGGGGTTGTGCTCCCTTTCCTCTTCTACCTTGGACTTTGTCTTGCAATTTCCCTTCTTGGCGCATTGTGACTAAGAGACTTTCCAGTGAATAGCAGACCTCTAGTTAAGAGCTTCATTGTTTGATGAAATCGTTGTGCATTTCTTAGCGAGATTATCACTGTTCATTATCTTTGCCTTTACATTACAATGACCAAAAGTACCATAATAGAGTTGATTGAAGTGATAGTTATTACGAAGTAATATTAATTTGTAACGCAGACGTATTACTACCATGTATATGTACAACGGACGCATGACCAATTGCAAAATGTCAGTGAAAATTTATGGTACCTAAACCAAAAAGTCGATAAAGATGCGCAGTTTGTAAAACACTAAGCCGGGACTCTGAACGCCCTTAAACACTGGCAATCACGAACAGTAGAGTAATAATAAACCAAGAAATCGTTCAATTATTATTCTATGAGCTGTGACGTCATCATAATGTACGACGTGAATTGCCTTGTGATCGACTCATGAATACACATTTTCGAAATTTAACGATGATAACAATATTTAAGAGATCTATAAATGAGAAACGATGAGAATAAATAATGTTAAGTAATTGCTGTATGTAGGGTCACCTCTAAATATTTTTTGTTAAAAATTGAGACCTTTCAGAATTATTCTTATGCATTAAGCTACTAGAGGCCTATATGCCTAGGCTAGTAGGTCCTACTTCTGAACTACATTTTACCTTTCTTCTGTGTCCAAAGGTTGGCCTAATTAATTAGTAATAAACTAATGCAAAGTTAGTAAAAATGATATCCACCGTAACGCTAGACTTGGTTCGAATGATAAGTAGAATAGATAAGTTCACCTCTCAGTTGAAAAATAATGGTACATTGTTTCATCATTTTTAAATCGAGCGAGAACCTTCAATAAAATGTAGCCAGAATATCAAAAACAGTTTGCAAACGTACTCATGGGACAATTTCACTAAGATTACTTTAGAATTTTCGAAAATGAACAGAAAGATTGTACGTTTGTTTGAAGTTCACTTCAGGCCCATTTTGCCACGTTTATATACCATATTGAAAAGATGGCGATTTCCGCCTTCAGGTTTCAATTGTTCTGGGAAAACCTCCACTTTTAAATTAAATATAATTTTTTGTCGGAAAAAACAGAATTCTTATGTGATAGCAACAGTCTCCTCTTAGATTTGAATTCAAAGTGTGCAGCAAGGAAATTAGATGTTAATTTTTTTTTCCTTATATAATCCTTTTTCGCCATTGTGCGAAGGGAATCCAATGATGGCGTTTTTACGCAATTAGCCAAAAACGGTAAATTTCTGGCATAAAGAAAGCAGTTGAATTGTATTTAACTGGCAATAGACATCAAAACATGTTATCGATTAAGTGAACTTAGATAGTATTCTACTATAACAATTACTGTATTCATCCCAAATAAATTATTATGCAATAATTGTTAATATGAAATATAATTGTCAGTTTCATGTGTACAAGAGTTGTAGCATACGCCAAAGTTTATTACAATTATTGAGATTTATAGAAAAATGTCTACAATCGCAAAAAAGGATTTAATTAACAGTTCTGGTTTTTGTGAAATAAAAATGGAATCGTGATAAATCATAGATAAATGTTAAAGCAATAAACGACAGGATCAATCGCGTTTTAAGTCCTAATAGAATACAATGAAACAAGATGTTGGGCAATCACGCGACCCCTGGACACACAAGAGTGGAGCAAAGCGCCGTAGGAGATAAAGCATCCCCTGTTGACCAGTCACACCCGCCGGAACCCATTAGGTCTTATCAGGTAAACAATCAATCCGTAGTCAAAATCAGTGTGTTGAAAAACGGCTTAACAATGGCTATGAAAACACCATCAGACAGCATTTGACCGAATAATAGTTCAATTGTTTAACTAAATTGTGTTAGTAACGACCATAGAATGGAGCAAATGGTGCCTTTAAAACGGACTGTTTGAAACCCCGTGCAAACAACCAACTTGGTCTGTAAGTAGCTATGCTGTGCTCGATTCAAACCTGATCATTAACGCAAACAAATGCTCTTGCGTATCGAATAAGTTGAGAACATACACACCATATGCAGTGATGATGGAATATGCTACATAAAATATGAAGGTTGACGATGGAGAAGCTGAAATCTCCCGTTTTTCATAAAGTTAGTCGTTTAGTGCCTTAATGTCAATGTTCAATAAGAAAATATCCAAAGTACGAAGGAATGACACGGAAAACTCTTGTGGTGTCCTTTATTTCTAGTCTGTGATATATTGATACACTTTTAAATCCGATAACAACGATTTAGTTAGACCACCGTGCACTATGAATTTATCCTAGCATGATGTAAAATTGGGTGGTTTTTTAAATAATCTTATTGATTTTCACTTTTACAAGAAACCCCTTGGAGAGAAACACTGTCCTGTACCGTGTACTCATCAATCAAAGATTTCTTGTCTGACACCAACAAAACACACTTTCCAGTAATTACTTCGTCCATTGTCGCTAGAGGATGCTAGAAACGGTCCGCTGAGGCTATCAAGCAGGCTCTAACGTCCTCAATCTATTAGAAATAAAAACTAAAAGAGACACTGGATTAGTGTCATTATCCCTACGATATATGACGTTTAAACGTACAATCATGACGCACTTTTCATTTGTAACGCAGAGACCGTGAAAAGCACTGTGGGTACATTTTAGTACAGTACTGCATTTTTCTCGGGGAAACCTTAACCTAGCGGTGTTATGAACATTGAATCAATTTACAACGATTTCATCTATGGTTAAGATAGTTTGTGAGCCTGCCATATTTGCCAAAATGAACATTACTGTGTGCATCATAAAAAAACACGTTATATTTTCAAGACTTGAATGTTGACCGTGATCAATCATTCATATAATCGATAATTTGCAAAATAAAATATAAAATAATATGATTTATCAAGAGCATTTATTAAAGTTGCGCATCTTATTTTCATTCGTTTAGAGTCTTAGGTGAAACGACAGTGCTTGACAATTCTTAGTTGGGGATGTTTTCAAATATGCCCATTGATTTATCAATTTTGGGCAGTTATGACCATATGTTTCATACCGCAGTTGCTGTGTAATCAGACGGCATTACACGTTGTGCATAAGGACATTCGTGAGCCGTAAAAGATTTAGAATTATAGATGACAGCAATATAGTAAATAACACATCACATGACTTCAGATACATTTTTCATGTGTGTCTTGACCCAAATTAACTTATATTTTCAAAAAAATATGCATTTTTTGGCATCTGCTAAGAGCTAGTAGTTGAATAAGCAACATATGATGTACGGTTCATTTCTATCATAGTATAACTTTGTATAATACACAATGTTGACCTAGCAGGTCAGTAAATATAACTTCGCAATGTAAAATTTTAATTATCCGGCCATTTTGAAAACTACGTCTGTATGTTATGGAGGCGGGTTTATTGCATACCCAACAAAAAGAAAGCGCGTGGATTTTTGAGCATACGTAGATTGAAACAGTGAAAAATTATAGATAATACCTTATCTGAGAGAGATCCGACATTATTACCAAAACAAAAATAATCTTATTAATAAACTTAGAATCTATGAAATATATCTATATTTATAAAATATGAGATTAAAATATGCCATACGTAAAATTTCACTTAGGATACATGGTATATTATTATTACCACATTATTATAGCTTTTCTATATAATTTAAAAAAAACCCTAAGCGGCTACATAAAAGTCCGAAGTTATTTAAGAAATATATGTAAAAAACAACAATCAGGACAAATACAGCTAAAATCTACAAAGCAAAACAATTCGAAAAATCCATAAAACCTAAAAAAAAATGTCTTCTTAGGGGATAAGTATATTTAAAACTGGGTTTTTGGGTTTTTTAATTTTTTTTTTGGTGTTTTCTTTCATCAATCTTTATATCAATGGGTAGACAATTGACTTATATTAATTCAAATGGTGCTAAATTTATCGCAGTATTGATTTTTTTTTTTTGTATGTCAATCATATGATAGCTAAAAAGTTAGTGTAAGTAATAATTAGAAAAGATTCATTTCAGCACAGTTGTTCATATTAAAAGCACTTGTTTAAAAATGTAGTCTTTCTTTAAAACGCAGATTGGTGTTTCTTAACCGATATGGGTTTTGGAAGACTGTTCCGCAGACTTGCTGATGAGCATCAAAGCGCCTGTCACCATAATTTTTTTTGTCCGTACGATTTTGGTATATTAAACAAAACCGAATCCTCTGACCATAAACCTTGTTGATGCGGGTAATATTGAACCAAAGTCACTGATGTACACTGGAACCACGCAGAGCTTTTGAAAGTATTTACTAGGACTTGTACTGAATTCGCGAAATAACAGGTTGCCAATTTAGAGAGATTCGAATGGGTATATGGTTAGTGTTTGAAAAGCGAGTCACTAATCGAGCAGCAGGTTCTGTACATTTGCAGCCTGTAAATACGCTGTTTTACAAGTAGAGAGTGCTTTCTAGTGACGTGCGTCAAGCGAGCCATTACAACTGACCTGATATTGTTCAACACGCATCATCGGTTATTGAAGTTCTAATCACCGATGTTTCAATTGGAAGTATCACATTTTGACTAGATGTTTTACTTGGAATCCATGAAAAAGAGATCTATATCAAAGAAACCACCAAAGGTTTTTACCGCCACGCACACTTGTAATGACTGATCCTCCAAATGTGAGTTGACAAATCTTAAAAGTCATCAGATCTTCTTTTGGAGCAAAAATGATCAGTTCAGTTTGCCTGATTTAGATTTAGGATTTTGACTGCACCAGGAGCTTATATCTTGAGAGCACTGTTTGAAATCTATCTGTTAATTCTGGTCCAGTTCGTTAGTTTATAACCATGTATACCTGCGTTATCGTCGGGCATAACAGTGATAGCACATTTCATGAAAGTCGGCATATTTCACCAATGGGTTTAAAGACGTGGCCCAAAACACAGATCCCTGAAACGCCAAACATTAGGCTAACATCGGCTGCGAAACGTGTTACCAATTGCTAAGCCTGCGACTGCGGCCAGAGAGATATGATCTAAGCCCATGCCAAAGTGATCTATGTAATTCCATAAAGATTTCCATACGCCAATGAGAATGTTGTGATCATTCATATCAAAGCGCAGAAAAGTGCGAGCATCACAAGCCACACAAGAATTTCCATCTAATGCAGACACAAATGTCGTGATGAAACACGTAGTAGGGCATTTCGTAGATGACAAAGCCGCGATATGAGATTCACGTGTCATTGAATCATTATATCAATTGGTGGGTTGGTAGTGTTGTCCAATCGAGATGCTACTGCTTCTCAAGGATTTAAATAAGAAACGGTAAATTGGAACCGGACGATAATTCTTAAATCGTCTTTTGTCTAGCCCTGTCGCTTGATAAGTGTCGAACAATGCATTCTTAAACGAGGATGAACTGTTTGAGTTTGTGAAAAAGGTCTGTTATATCATATAATAGGAAAGCACGAGTCCAAAACATTGTTAACAGATTTTTTTGGAATCGATCTAGTTTGACAAAGATTTGGAGGTGCTTTCATTGATTAATTTTTCGGATTCCTGAGGCTACACAGGATAAAAAGACATCTAGAGGAAACCGACAAACTGGACATCAGCTCGTAGTGAATCACCATGGATGGAGAGGTACCAGTGGGCAAAAGCCATCTCTATTTTTTTTTTTATTTTTCCCAAAAAGAAATCGCAAGGTTTTGTGGCAAGGTTCATCAATCACATGTTTCTGCAAAATGGGGAATCATCTTTTTATTTCCCATAAGCCTATCAATGAATTTGGTTATAATTGTTTGTAATCGTTTCCAAGTTTCTTGGAATTTTAGCCAACATAAAAAATCTTCTTGCATTTTATCAAAGTTTGCACTTTAGAACAATTTTCCTTAAAAAATTATCATACACTCAGTTTTTTCGCTCATTGTTCCTCTGTTTGTCGACGCTTTCTTTTGACTGCTAGCAAACTCCATCAGTGAACCACTTTGTATTAGCCGCACATTTAATCTCCTTAGGATCTTACAGAGCTTGTTTACGATGGTTCTTTAGGGTCCTATTTAGGCTGTCAGTAAGTTCATTCAGGAGACCGCCTCAAGGTGCGAGAGCACTTCGATCATTTAGATCAACGTAAAAGAGCAATATCAAGTACCCGGAAAGCTTCGAAAGTCACAGTTTTCGCTTCCGGGAAAGCTTGGTGAAGTTAAGCACAGTGAGCGAATTGCGAAAGGTCCAGTGGAGTTGCCTTTGTTGTCGCATAATCCAGGATCCACAACTAGAGGGTTACTACACAAAACTGGACTGTCCGTTTTGGCTATGAGAACGTCCAGTATGTGCTCCCGGATATGTGTTGGTTCGCAAACATGCTGCGACATTCCCCTGTCTTCCAGCAGCTCAAGAAACTTCCTGGCGTCGTTGTCCTGTGTGTGTCTAGGTGAAAGTTCAGATCACCAGTAATTATCACTTTCCCTGGTGTTATAACAAGGCTGTCCAAAAATTATGCCCATTCCTCAAAAAACACCGAGTTCCGAAAATGGTTTGCTTTAGATGGTGGTGGGCGATAAATGACGCAGAGACGGATATGTTTATTTTTGGCGCTAGCAGAGCACTTTAAATGTTCAAAATGAGAGTATGAAACGTCCTGGCGTATCGGCCATGTAACTTTAACATATCAAAGATGTTACATAAAAAAATCTACTCAATATCAAGTCAGTACAGAAATCTGTTTCAGGCTGCCATCAAATTAAAATCAGCAAAAAAAAATATTGTACATGTACATGTACATTTGGTACAGAATTTAAATAATAATAACACAATCTCTCAAGCTATACAGTTTTTAAAAAAAAATCTGAGGTTTAGGTCCCAAGAACAATACAAACATATTGTTATTCAAAAACCTTAAATGACGATTTACATAGCTTCGATGGCTGGTCTTATCAACGATTTACAAATATCAATTACTGGAAACGAAAATTATGTAATGAGGAAAACGGTGCTTCATCGAGTGAACAGCCATTATCTCTAAATATAAGAAATTGCAATTGACTGATTGTGTATTGTTTTGCGTCTCTCTTAAGAATATTTCACTCATATGGAGACGTCACCATTGCCGGTAATGGGTTGCAAATGTAGACCTCTCCTTTGGCGCTTATGGGCTTTGAACAGGAAGAGGTCGTTATCGTGCCACACCTGCTGTAACACTGGGCTTCGGTGCTTGTGGTCTCATTTGCAGAACCGCAATTACCTTTCAGTAGCCTCTTACAACAAGCATGGGGTACTGAGGACCTACGGGGCTAAATGTAAGAGGCTTTCTTTCAACCAATGTTCACTGTCGACACTTTTCACCTCCGATAAATGTCTGTTCTATTATAAAGAAACTCGCATTGACAAAAGAGAAAGAGAAACTGGTAGAGTAATTCACAAAATAGCAGAATACTTAGTACGCCAGAAAAAATCTGCCGAGATGAAAAGTGGCTAAGACATAATAAGTCAAGTTCAAAATATTAAATTTGATGAAAAGAGGTGATAAGTCTCAAATTTGTACGTAGAAAACCTTCACTTGGTCTGATGGCTGACACAAATTAGAAACTAAAGATTAGGTGAATCTTGAGTATCATGGAAACGCACTTATTTGAACACTTAGAATATAATGAACATCGTGTAGGATTATGTTCTTGAGAGTATGACAATCATTTGTCATTTATGCATGGAGATCATTCGAATTCGTATAAAAATCATAGAGAGAAAATGTAGTATCAAATTTTGGTAAATCCAAAGGAAGAACTCGTATATTCTGTTGTTACAGAGTTTAAGATACAATTAATCTGTTTTACATGTATGTGATATCGCTTCCCGAAACTATGCATTAATTTAATCATATTTTATTACGTCACATTCAAAGGTAGCATTTCGCAAATTTTGGTTGTTACAACGATTTAGTCTGCCAATATGGCCTACCATTGGGTGAAATGTTGCCTGATGTGTTTCATAGCAATTGTTTAGCCGTTTTT
>CAJDSM010046635.1:0-13876 GCA_903981925.1 Ostrea lurida | reverse complement strand
TTGATTTTCATCTTATGTAAAATATTTATCGCCCGGAAGAAGGACAGGTCATCCAGACAATTTAATAATTGTTCGTGGTCATTGACCATTTTTAGTGCTTTTATATACTTTTTTATTCGAACCTTGTTATCTACTATTAGATCCAAGACTTTGGATGTTGAGTATTGTTGGTTTTAGTACTTTCTATCAGAGGAATCATCCATCTCATCTATCATCCACAAATGAAGAGAGGGGCAAACATGGATTATTTGACGGAGGGGAAGCATATATTTTCCTGCTGCTCTATTGAATGGAGTGTGAAAAAACGGCGTAACAATTGCTAATGAAACACGTTAGATAGCATTCAACTCAATGACAACTATATGCTCTGAATTCTTACACTTACAAACGGTAACCAAAATAATCACAACAGCAATCCATGGCCAGCAGCGCGACACTTTCTGTAAGCGACTGTCCAGTTCTAGCATTCGCCATTGTCATGAAATGTACGATTAATTTGACCCCAGATAAGGATACATCTGTAAGAATGGTAAGGACTACGGTGTTGACTGGGTAATCACTCCATTAAATATAGAAAAACTACATGTATAACGATCGGATCAACAGTGATTTTACAGTCCAAGAATCATTCATATGGAATTCCATAATAATTTGATGAGTTGAAGTATTTACAGAAATTCTTACTTTAAGCTACTACCAAGTATCAGTTGAGCACTGTTTTGGCCTCAATCGAAATTACTCCTGTCCATGCTTGCTTGCTGGCCTGATATATGCCCTCTCTAAAACCGCTATTGTAACGCGTTATTCTTGATTAAACAATTTAATGTGATGTAAATAAAAACAAGTGTTGTCAGAAGACAACAGAGCTCGCCGGGCAGCATGACTATCTAAACCTATTCCCCCCCCATTTAGGTAAAGTCCAAAGTCAATAGCTCTGGTAGTGAATGAAATGTCTTGAAGATACATTTGTTTTAGAATTATCAAAGCCCTTAAGCTATCCCTCTTCGTTCAAACAGATGAAAATCCAGGTTTGAATTTATTTCAAATGGATAACTAGGTCAAAAATATTGTTAACCAAAGAGAGCATCTATAAGTGAAATGCCAAAAGCCCACCCCTCTTCATCGAAAAATATTGCCCATATCAAAGTGTTTGAAAAGTAGGTCAAAATCTTATGCCAAGTTCACAAGGTCAAAAGTCTTCGTACCAAAACAAAGGGTTCTTCATGAGGCATTCTAAATGTGCTAAATCAAAGCCTTCTCATCCTTGGTTCGAAAGATATAAAACCCTAGTTAAAGTTTTTGAAAAGTAAGTAAAAGTGTAAGGTCAAGGTAACTAGGTCAAAAGTCATGGTATCAAACAAAGGTCTGATGATGAGGCATCTATATTGAAATAATTAAAGCTTTAAAATGATATAGCCCAAGTAAGAGTTTTTGAAAAGTACATCAAAGTCCAAGCGTCACTAGGTCAAAAGTCTTGGTACCAAAACAAAGGTCTCATCATGAGGCATCTATACATGAAAATCAAAGCCCTATTCCCTTTGGTTCAAAAGATATAGCCCAGTGTTAAAGTTTTTTCCTTAAAGTGTGACGCTGACGCCGACATCAGGGTCATGATAATAGCTCTCCGGACATTCGTCCCGGCGAGCTAAAAAATATCTAGATCTTAATATTATATTAAGCAATAATATCTCCCCATTGATAAGTTTTTCAAATAAATGTATATGCCGTCATTGCTTTTATTTTGTCATAGTTCTCGTTTTAAGCCCGATTTGAGTCAGAACTGTCCAAAAGCTAAAAAAAACTTGGGAGAAGGCTTACTATCTGTTTTCCATTCATCACGTTCTTGAATTCAAGCAGTGGTATTCAATCTTGAAATAATTTGCTTAAATTGATTCTTGTCTATTCCCATATCATACTTTGATCTATTATATCTGCAATCCTAAAATGTACATACCTCTGGGGGCTCATGAATTAAACAAACTTCAGTCTGTGCTACTTGGGGATGCTTGCATACATAACCCTGCTCTTATTTGAAATAATTCTAAACCTATCACCATGCAATACAATAATCTCGTATTTTGGCCACATTCTACTCCCTGGGGTCATCAGATTTCAAGGAACGTGAACCTACACAATGTCAGAAAGCTTTCATGTAAATTTCAAGGACCAATACTTCTTCAGTGAGATTTTAAATGACCGTAGCCTGTCGTAGCCTGTTCTTGATTACTAGTATCTTCCCGTTGGAGGGAGTCTTGACCCTTCATTTGAAGAAAATTGAATTTCCTTTCGCTAATGATCATTTGTTGTCAAGTTTAATTGTAATTGACTAATGGTTTCTGATGAAAATATGGAAAATTAACAACAAAGACAACAGACTCCACACAAATTTCGATGCAGAAAAGCTTACTTAATCCACTGGCTCAGATGAGCTAAAGCTTTGCATGTTGACGCAATGAAATTGTTTTTCAAGCTAGATACACATGTACGAAGTAATATGTTCAAAAAAAAAACCATCAATGTATATACCGGTTTGTGGTGTGGTGTGTGTGTGCTCGCTGCGCGTGTTGTGGTCGGTGTCAATTAGGAACACATGCCGTCTTTACACACCTTACAACCGGGGACCACCTTCCAATCCTCGGAATGGTATTTT
The DNA here is from genome assembly GCA_903981925.1 of Ostrea lurida. Lineage (NCBI taxonomy): Eukaryota > Metazoa > Mollusca > Bivalvia > Ostreida > Ostreidae > Ostrea > Ostrea lurida. Next base: position 11,226 of record CAJDSM010046635.1, on the reverse strand, counting down.
GGACTTTGTGGTTTGTATACAAGTTCCAGTTGGTGACATCCAATCATGTCCCGTTTGACACTTACGTGTGTGTGCACTTCTTTCTCATCATTGGAAATTTACCTGAGATGGTCCCTGTCGACTTTTGGGTAGTTTTTGAAAGGAAAAGATAACGAATAGTGATCAACTTGCATGTCCAAACAGAACACAATCAAGAGTTGGGCAAACACGGACCCCTGGACACATCAGAGATGGGATCAAGTGCCTAGGAGGAGTAAGCATCCCCTGTTTGGTTAAATTGATTATTCATAACGCCATTTGCACAAGACGTGTATCTAATGTTAAGGAAATATAATACATTTACTCCCATTGATACATATACGTATTCCAGAACATTAAATGATACTCAAGACTTGATCGGGAGTGTTTGTTGCAGTTTGTTTATATTATATAGTGTCCTTGTGACTTTCGACAGGGACTTTCCAAACACCAGATGACATGATATCTCAGTCATGATTGCTTTCTTTGATTTTTGATAAGTTGAGTTGTTTGATTTGTCACATGCCATGGATAATCCCATATTCAAAATGTGTGTAAATAACTTATGAAAATAAAACGCGTAATTAATCAATGATTAAAGGTATAAAACAGGTCACTTGGACACTAGCAAGCTAAAGTGGTACGGGATTTTCATGAAGATATACATGAGATAAGTTAAGGAAAGTAAAAAAAGCAGACCAATTAAATGGATGATTAGGTAGTATTTAATTTTGAGGATCATATCATTGTTACTGGAGGAGAGCTGGAATGGTTTACCCACAACAAGTACTGGATTAGAAGAAGAACTGTAACGAGAAAATTTAGCATGACGTAATAAAAGCGTGCGACTTGACATAGTGCATGATAATGAAAAATGGTGCATGATTGATTTGCATAATTATATTCGACATACATGTATTTTTGTTATATGCCATCAATGATCCGAGTGTTGATACTGTAAAATTCCACAGTGTAATCCGACATTCCGGATCACCAAAGTTTGGTTTTCTGAATCCGTATCACCACTCTCAGAAACTGATGACGTCACATTGCATCCACGCAACGTTTTTGTAGAAAATATCGTCCGCGTCATAAACAAAACTGGATGTATGCAACAAAAAATTCACGTCTGTGTTTTTTTATTTATTTGGAATATAGTTTATCCTATAAACTTCAATCTAATAAGATAGGTAATGTAATACATTTATCATTACTACAGTAACTTGGTCCGAAAAGTTGGATCATGTCTCGTTGACAAACGCGGATCTTTAGATCATACTCGACGCTTCGCGTCTCGTTTGATCTGATGATTTGCACCTGTCAACTCGATGTGATCTGACTCTTCGGATCAAGTTATTGTAGTATAATTTATATATTCGAAACTAAATCAGAGCAGTGTATGTATAATCTTTTCATTCAGCAACCTGTCTCCACCACAAAATATACCTTGTTTCACACAGGAAGTTGTTCAGACCTCACAACTATCATCATCCCAGCTGTAGTTCTCGTGCTGTAGTAGTGCCAGACAGTCCTCCCGCTGCCGTGAGATCAGGCTTACCGGGGTACCACTTCTTGTAGTCCTCCGTCGATAAGGTTTCCCTGTGGTCGTCCTTCCACACCCACTCTCCCTCCACGAGGGCGTCCGTCCCGTCAATCCAACATCCATCAGGCAGACCTACAGGCGTGATCATGAAGAGTCTTTCATACATTTTTGCATACAGTAATATTGAAATCCATCAAATAATCTTCAAAGAGAGACAGTCACAGTAAATGTCGGGGATAAAATCTTTTTTCAATACATGGACGTGAAGCATAACTTTTAGGTCATGTACACTTGCAAGGGATCACAACCACTTCTCGATTTATAATTTATACATGCATTTGAATGCTCTGCTCCATATTGAAGTAATGCTGTTTTATATAAAGGATTCATTATTGTAATTAATCCCATATAATAAGTATGTCACACAGACTGGAATACTCCAAGCACTCACTATATCACATTTAAGTTAATTAATTGTAGACTTTCCTTACCACTGTGATATTCTCGGGTTAAAAGTCCCTCGATGAAATTCTGCTCTCTTGCTGATTCGATGACAGCGAGATGTGACTTGAACACCTGGCAGTACATCTAAAACATGACGCAAGAAGTTCAGTGGCTCACATTACTCAACTGAGCTGGGACATTTCCCCTGCGTAAAAATCCTATCTACACCCATCCTTATACAGCCCAACACCGACCGCAGAATCTGAAGTTTACACTATACGAATAGGCTCGCACAATAATCTCGCAGATTGCATCCTTGTTGTTTTTTAAATCTCCCCAAATATACATGTACCATCCTAAATTGTAAATCCCTCGTTTCGCCCTACTCGGGTCCTTGCGGTCATGATGTGAATAAACTTAATGAATGTACTCTGCGCATGACCGTTTGGATTTTGAATCCAAAATTTTTGGTTCTTGAGAAAATTTTCATCAGAGGTGGGATCATGTGCTTAGGGGTGTAAACATCCCCTGTCGACCGGTTACTTCTGCCGTGATCCATTTGTCTTGATCACGTAATGGGTGTACAATATGTCATATCAATGTGAGATGCAGGCATTGTCATTTAGAGTATAATCGAGATCTATTAAATCATTTTACCCGGGAATATTATGTGGAGTTATTTTTTACATAGGAAATCATAAAAAAAAAATTACTGGTACATCCTGCGATTATGTGTCATGAGGAATGTTTAATAGTGAAGTACACATATTTCCATATTACTGCTCCTCCAATGTAATTGCTCGAATTGGTCTGATAATTAGTTTTAAACTCTCTTGATTTCATGGGTTAAAGGTTACATTACTACATGTATTTTATACACTGAATGATTAAACCTGTTAATAGTTGGCGGTAGCTCTCATACCTACCATGGCTTCTGCCCAGGTTGCTTTGGTGGAGTGGAAAAAAATGTAGCAAGAATCATCGTGCTGAAGAAATCCATTTCCCGCATTTACTGCAACAATTCAAACAGTATCTATATTTCAAACAGAATTTACATTTCAAACTATTTGAAACTTTCGAAGGTCATCAGAGTCAGCAATCTTGTCAACTTTTATTCGAAAATCATTAAAAAAAACACCGGAACATAATAAAATTCTCGAAAGATACAGGGCCAATTTTCAGTCACTAAATTTAGTTTGTAACACTAAAGAAATAAGACCCTTTGTTTTATGATTCAAATTTTGGGATGCCTAGGTACATGTATAACGAAACATCTGCTCCGGTGTCTTTTTATTGCTTGTTTTGGGATTTATCAGAATTCGTGACATTTCTGCTTCAATGAATAAAACTTTTGATAATATCCTTTTAGTGGAATATAACAAGTTGTTTTCCTTTCCTTTGATTTCCCCCGTCAAGTTTGATCAAACTCGATTCCATTTTATTCCTTCGATTGATTATATGTTGTTTTACGTCCCTCTTGAGAATATTTCACTCATATGGAGATGTCACCATTGCAGGTAAAGGGCTGCAAATTTGGGCCTTTGCTGGGCGCCCATGGCCTATGAGCAGGGAGGGATCTTTATCGTGCCACATCTGCTGTGGCACGGGACCTCGGTTTTCGCGGTCGCATCCGAAGGACCACCCCATTTAGTCGCCTCTTACGACAAGCAAGGGGTGCTGAGGACCTACTCTAACCCGGGTTCCTTTGAAATTGATTAATACGTAAATTTCATGTTTCAGCATATCTCAACAAACTAAACATGGCAGTTTATGATTAATCGTGACGGGGATACACATGCACAATGTACAGTGGGAAGAAAGGGGGAACTACGTAAAACAATTCGTTATCAGCCCCTAGGGCATGTTTTCGTCGATATTGCAACTCTAGCGTGCCCGTCCACGCATTGTATATTTTCAACTTTTTAAAAACATCATGACAATTTTCGACCAGAATCGGTGCGCAGCATTATGATTAGGGACAGGGCCTAAAATATTAAATTTCACAATCACTGCCTCTTAACACCCTAGGGATGTAACCTATACTCCGAAATATGCAACTAACAATTTGAGTATATTGTTTTGATATACATGGATACTTCTTGTTTGTGATTGTCTGCAGGGTCAAGAGTCCAGGACTGAGGTTAGGTCCCAGTAGATCATGCTGACGTGTTGAAAACCGACAGATTGACAGGAAATGGCGATATCAAACACAATTGTGTAATTAGATATCTCTGTGTAATAGATCTAGACCCCCATGCGTGATTATACGGCGTAATAATTAAACTTTCACGTTAGCTGGAAAACCATGATAGACTGGATTGCCTGCCCTTGATTCCAGACGCTCCGCTAGGAAATTCAACTGATTTAACGAATAAAATTAATCGACAGAGTACCAGTCTAAAACCAGAGAGAGAAAGAGAGAAAGAGAGAGAGAGAGAGAGAGCACCTGATACTCCAGAAAGGTAAGGTTATTTTTTTTAACTATTGTAGTCACACAAACACAAACACACACATCCTATTGCACTGCTGTGGAAAACTAGTAGTTATTTGACACATGAAGAGAGTTCTTTATGGAAATGAACCATTGTAATTTAAGAAATTTTATTGATGAACAGTAGAAGTATAAAATTTTACTGAAAAATGAGAAATCAATGCTGTAATACGAGTTACATGTACAAGCCTTTCTCTGTAGAGTGCCTGTACTCACACTGTGATAGTAAACATAGTAAATAGGTTGCTCATGGATAGAGTACAGTGACATATCAACACAAATAATGGCACAATGGGAAGGGTTAAAAAATTGTTATGGACCATCATTTTGTGATGGCATTTCAATTTATACTAGAGGCGCGCGCAGTAACGAAATATATATTTGGTACTGCTATGAGAGTGCACATTTAGTAGGGGGAGTCAGAAAAAAAATTGGGTTGGAAAATTGAAGCATATTTGTGCATTCGGGAGTCTTTTCAGAACATATAATGATATCCATAAAAAGTGCTTGCTATATTCCATGTCATGACTTTGATCAGCTAATTCTAATGGGNGTTAAGGCCTGTGGGCCTCTTGTTATTGGTTATTAACTGAAACTTGGTGAACATATTGGTACGGTTTTCCGTACCTTGGAAAATAATTGGTGCGGGCAAAGCCGTACCAATCATACCACTGGCTACGCACTGAAGAAGGGACAGGTCCAGAAATTTGACAATATTGTTCGTGTCGTTAGCCATTTTAGTGCTTTTATTTGATCTTGTATCTACTATTAGATCTGACACTTTCGATGTTGAGTGTTTGTTGGTTTTGTACTTTCTATTATATACAGAGAGAGTAGAGAGAGAGAGAGAGAGAAGAGAGAAGAGAGAGAGAGAGAGAGAGAGAGAGGGAGAGAGAGAGAGAGAGAGAGTAGAGAACGGAGAGGTCATCCATCTTATAGATCATCCAAGAATTAAGAGAAGGCCAAACACGGATATTTGGCGGAGGTGGAAGCACTTAATTATACTTTTGACCGGCTACGCCTGCTGCTTTATTGAATGGAATGTGTAAATACGGCGTAACATCAGATAGCATTCGACCCAATGACAGATATATGCTATGAAATCTTACCATTGCCAACGGTAACCAAAATAACCACAACAGAAATCCAGCAGTGGACACTTTCTGTAAGCGACTGTCCATTTCTATTATTCGCCATTGTCATGAAATTGACCCAAGATAAGGACACATCTATAAGAATGGTAAGGACTATGGTGCTGACTGGGTTAATCACTCCTTTAAATATAGATAAACATTTAAGATCGGATCAACAGTGATTTTACAGTCTAAGGGTCAGCCATATGGAATTCCATATGATTTGATGAGTTGAAGTAATTACAAAAATTCTCACTAAGCTACTACCAAGATCAGTCGAGCACTGTTTTGACCTCAAATTGAAATTAGTCCCGTCCATTGTCTTTAAACGTGACTGTTGAAACCCCTGCAACAACAACTTTTTTGTAAGTAGCGTAGCATGCTTCAATTCAATAACTGATCATACACAGAACTGGCTCTGGCGTATCGAATAAGTTGAGAGACATACACACCATATACAGGTGATGATGAAATATTCTTACATAAATATGGGATGGGAAGTTGACGGTGGAGAAGCTGAAAAATCCTGTTTGTCATAAAGCTGCGTTGTTAGTTGGCCGTTAATGTTTATGTTCAATAAAATATCCAAGTACAAAGCAGACATCGAAGACACTGTGGTGTCTTTTATTTCTAGTTCGCTGGGATATATTGAATCGGTATATTAATGTAATTCATTATCAGTGATAGATAAAATATCATCAATACATGGAAATGTCGAATATACATGTTTATATTCTTTCAATGAACGTACATTTAACTTTGCCTCAAATCCATTCACAAGTCAATAATTTCCCATTTCTTGTACCGTTATGCACGTGTTTTGTGAACAGCCTTTATTGAACATTCTTTGTATTCTTGCGCGACCGGGTTAACTGGGGTCATGTTTCAAGAAATAATCCAACAATTAAAGTCTAATGAACATTATTTTGTCGATGTGGTATAGACTTAAATGATAAGAAATTACTCTTACATTTTTATCTGGTGATGCAGGTTATCACCGAAGTTTTGGACCGTAAAGCTTTTGCAACAATGCGAGAAGCGCATTGATGCATTTTTATCGACCAATATTCGGTGATACCTGCATCACATGAAAAATATATGAGATTAATTTGATAAAAACAGGATGTGTTTGTGAAACACTGAGGCCCCTGGATTCCACATGCAGTGGAAGGGGCTTGTCAAAATGATAACACATGTGAAATATGAAAAGTATATCACTCACCATTCAAAGGTTATAACCCATGTTGATCTTTTTGAACATTAGGTCAGAGTTTCAAGATCAGGAGATCAAGAATTTTGATCCCCATTACTTTTAAACATTTAAAGGTTATGACCACTGTTAAACCTTTTGAAAAGTAGGTCAAACAAAACAAGGTAAGGAGGTAAAAAGTTTTGGTATCAGTTGAAAGGGTTTGTCATAAGGAATACACATGTGCAATGAAAGTCATATCACTTAATTACCACTCAAAAGGTATAGCCAATGTTAAAGTTTTTGAAAAGTGGGTCAGAGTTCAAGGTCAGGGGGTCCAAAATTTTGATACCAGTTGAAAAGAATTGTCATAAGAAATACACATGTGAAATATGAAAGCCATATCACTTACCCTTTAAAAGTTATGGCCAATGCTACAGTTTTTGAAAAAGTAGGAGGTGCAAAATTGTAGTACCAGTGGAAAGGGCTTGTCATAAGGAATGCACATGTGAAATATGAAAGCCCTATCTCTTACTATTCAAAAGTTATGGCCAAGGTTCAAGTTTTCCCTTTGGACAAACAGACAATCCAAAAACTATATGCCCCCGAATCAAAGACTCCTGGGGCTTAAAAAAAACCCAACAAAAAACCAAAAAAAAACAAAACAAAACAAAAAAACAACAAAAAAAACCATCAACCCCCGCATTTTCAAGTATATGCTTAAAATGCCATAAAACCGTCTCTAAGGGTTTTGCCCTGAATCCACTGGGGACTTTGAGGGGTCCCCAGACCAATTGCTGCTAGACATCCACTAGAATTAGTACCTGCTTAATTACGCCACTATTCATTTCTGTCTCTTGCAAATTCTGATAACCGATTTTTATCCGTTTAGTCCGGAGACGTGGGTATTAGGGGATTTATGCAGTGCAGAAAGCATATTTAAAGAAGGGAATGAAAGTGTTAAAATAATTATAACTTCTAGATTGCTACAGGTAATTGGTCGTTTTCTATAAAAAAAAAATCTTTTTTGAGAGCGAGATTGATAGAACCCTCTTGGCTTGTTTCCCAATCTCCGTAACATACAGATACAATGTATATAAATGTAAACCGACCATTATGATAAAATTTGGAAACAAAATTACATTATTTTTTTTTCCACGGAATACCGGTCACCCCTTGCTCTCTCTAGCTGAGCTACATAAAGACCCGTAACGTTTAGTAAGCTGCAAGAAATTAATTAACAGGATTTCTATCATACAGAGTTGAACACATGGCATTGTTACTTCCACCAGTAGTAAAGTATGCAGTAATTCTTCTCGCCGATAACGTTTCAATTAATACTACATAATTTTCTTTTGAAGTTCTAATATCTTTATTTAAATAATGCATGCAAATTATGACAGGAAATTACCCTGACAGTCGAGTGAACTTCGTGTCTAGTCACAACGGACGCTACCGATTCAGAGCACATTCATACCTCCAATATAAATAACTGCTATTGAAACCAACCACTTGGTCTTGTAGTTAAGATCTCATTGTTTTTTTTTACTATACTTAACACACAACAACTGTTTCTGTCAGAGCATTGCTGCACGAAACAGGCGTTCACTGCAAATCCGATTTGAAAATTAATGTTACAGACTGAGTGTTATTAACGAGTGCTGTCATGTTTCAACTTGGTACAAACGTGTCAGGCCCACGCGCGAATACTCACATAATATATCTATTATATAACACAAAGTATTTCAATTGAAGCGTCATCCTTTAAACAATTTACGTCAACAATCTTTCATNATTATATAACACAAAGTATTTCAATTGAAGCTTCATCCTTTAAACAACGTCAACAATCTTTCACAAAGTTTTATTCTTTCTCATCCTGCATGGGGTACGGCACAACGTAGTAAGGCTTGGGGTATCGTATATGTCCCTCTTCTGCTGTGAGGGATGGGCTTGGTTGTTCCTCTGGGGCTCGGAGTTCAAATTTGCCGATGATATTTGTAAAAACGAGGAACAAAATTTGATCTGCGAAGCTGTTGAACTTGCATGTTTTATGTCCTGAAGAAAAATAAATGAATTTTAATTATAAAATTCCTAGGAAAATGATATTGATATATGGAATAACTCTCACAATCTTCTACCTTAAGCCCACTTTCATTAAAGTTTTAAAAATTGAAGATGCATACTTCCAAACTAATATTTTAATATCTATATGCAATATTTCATTCAGACTGGACAGCAGGCCTATATACATTCGCCTTTTCCTTAGTTCATCATAATCATACTGGTATAGAAAGAGCTTATATACAGTAGTAGTGAGACATAAATGAGTTCGCAAAAATGGCCGACGTTCTAATTTCTCGCATGCATCCTTTGTGTTACAGAATGAGATATAAGACACATGGGTTATTATCCTGAATAAAAAAAGTGTTTTCCGAGAATATTTTTAGTTATTTTCTACTTTCACTTCTATGAATTTTTGAATTACCCCTTTTTGGTTAAACAAATATCGTCTGCATAACAACATTGGCACCGCACGGGAAGGAGTTAACAAGAGAGCAGCAAAGAAATTCATTGTTCAGTTGTCAAAAATTAGTGGGTTTTCGAGCTATAAAATTGAGGGAATGACTGGATCAAACAGCAGAAACAGTTTCAGAAATTTCTGAAGCGTGTGAAGAGAAAAGGGCAACGTTTGAAAAACTTACCTCGAAAGCGGAAGCAGGCGAAAAAACAACACCGCGTGATGATCAGAATCCTCTATCGGAGCATAAAAAAGTAACCGGCGACAGACTCTTAAAGATGTTACGAGCAGATTTAATGCAAGGAACAGGGTACAGTGTGGTCAACCAGAACTGTGAGTAGACGATTATTTGAAGATGGATTATAAACGGTGTGTTTTCCAAGAAAAACAACAATATCTCGAGTGAATCGTGAGAAAAGGACTAGATTTTGTCGGCAAAATTACACTGGACAGTTGATAATCACTGTCTTCCATCATTTTCAGTGACGAAACTAAAATTGAACTTGGAAATAATAATAAAATTTATGTTTGGAGGAAATCGGATGAAAGATTACGCCCCGAATGTTTAGGTGCACGCAGTAATAGAGAGACGCAATGTCGACGCCTTCCGTTATGCTTTTTGGGGCCTGTATAATCTTACATGTGTTGGTGGAAACTTTAAAAGTTGTGAATATGCGGAACATGAACAGCGATAATATTATTGAAGTTTCTTAGATTGAAGTCTTCTGGCAGTTCGTTGCCCGACACTTCTTGCAAATCGCCCGCTGGACCTTTCAGGAAGACAATGCCTCCTTGTCCACGTATCTTTTGCGCTTAATCAGGTGAAGCAGGACAATACATATTAATACACATATCCATGGGCCTGCACAGAAGTCCATGACATAAACATTATTGAAAATCGTTTGGAAAAGTCTTGAAACCACCGGGTACAGAGACGAAGATAAACGAGAATCCGAAAAATGCCGGCCGACTTTGGAGGAAGAAGTAGTTCGTGATATTTGAGGTGGCCTCCCTTTATCATTATATTCAGAGCCTTTATAAATCAGTTTACCAAGGCAGATCGCTGTGTGCTACGTAACTCGCAGGTTCATATTCAAAATTTACTAACTCAATTTGTAAGTGAAATTTCATTTATTTGATTACATTATCAGGTCTTAGAATATTTCAGGCGGTATTGCAAGTGACCGTTAACGTCGGCCAATTTTTGCGACTCAATTTATGTCTCACTACTGTACATGTTACAGTCAAAAACCTCGTATTTTCAAACTGCAACTGAGAAAAAAACTGATATCCGAGTATTCGACGATATCGAGGTGTCAAAGCTATTTAAAAATTTAGTGGTTGGGGACTTCCGAACCACTCAACATAAGCCAGAGTATTCGATTATAACAGTGATTGAGATACCGAAGTTCGACTGTACATACTCTCTTACCACATCCGTAAGGTAAGAAGGCCTCATGGTGGACAAGCTTTCCATCCGAATCCGTGAAGTTTTCCGGTCGGAATTCAGCAGGGCGTTTCCAGTACGTATGATCCATGTGACAGGACTGATAATTCATCAGGAGCAGGTCGCCGCTTGGAATTCTGAAATCTCCAACATCTGTGTCTGACGAAACTTCGTATGGATATCCGAACGGCACTATACATAAAAATACACATTTTCTCATATTTTTACGTTTTCAAAATTACGCCACCTTTAAACATTGCTGATTGGCTGTAATACGAGTCATCATTTTAGTGTGAATAGACGGGCAATAATAACTCAAAATCACCGTTTCTATTAAATACCAGAAAACAAGCAGACTTAATTTAAATTCAATAAATTGATGCTCTCTGGCCTCCACGACTTTCAATGTCATATTTTGATTATAAAGTGGTATTCAGATA
>CAJDSM010046629.1:4158-20161 GCA_903981925.1 Ostrea lurida | reverse complement strand
CAGAATATAAGAAAAATAAGAAACAAGACTTAGTTGCTGACATGTTACTCCATTGCTCTATTTTTTAACTCATGATTTAATTTCCTCGTCAATTTTGTATTTCTGTAGCCATCTTTTGATTTGTTGTTTATAATATTGATTTGAAAGGAAATAGCAATACTAAATGTGACGTCGAAATGCGCTGTTTACATCTGGGGAAGTTATATTGATTTACTCTCACCGGCAAAGGTGACTTCTCCTTTGGTTAAAATTTTCGAGAGGGCCTTAAACAATACTGAAGCAACCAACTACTTTCGCAAAATGATTCAACTACTACTATGCCCTTAGGAAGTTATCAACATTGGTATAGACAGTGATATTTGACAAAGAAAGTGTTAAGTTACCGCCCCTCATCAGCTCAAGTGAATTTTTATTTGTCTGTTTTTGTGACTTCACCTGAAATCTTAGCACTACTTCTGCACGACCTTTTTATTATAGCTGCAATATTGTAACTCTCCCTAAAATATGTTGACAGCCCGGAGAGCTACAATTCCTTATCACCAAAATATGTATATTTTTTGGCACGAAAAACTGCGCTCGGTTGTGCGTGACTAACTGAATTTTGGCGCATTCGATATGCATTTGTTTGTCCAATTGGGTCCATGTGGGTAAATTAACGCAACGTACAAACAAATATGACGGTTAAAAGGCTGGAAATTCGAATGTGTAGCATTCCGAGGCTGATGAGGACGATTTAAAACAAGTGTGAGGTCAGTGAAGGGACATGATTAGTTGGTAAATGTTTAAAGGAATTTTGATAGCGTTCATTTTGACCAGATTTTGTAGATGGCGAAATAAACACAGAACCGAGCGCAGGGTTTCGTGTGCAAGAAACATACAAATATTTTGTCATGAGAAATTATAGCTCTCCGGTCAGTCAACATAATTTTTACCAGAGAGCTACAATTTTGCAGCTATCTTAATTAATGACCACTATAGCATTGAACATGTATCAATAATGAAAAAGTTACCCGGAAAGAGGCGTTTTTCATCTGACACGTTTAGTACATCATCCATGGTTGGATATCCCTGAACTGGTACATTTCGTTTGCTTTGAATCGTCATCAGATCTCCTTTTGTTTGTGTGAAATTATCACCATTAGAAGGACGACTTTCAAAAATAGTTGGCAAAGTGTTTTTATGGTCATTCAGAATGTCAGTTTGTTTCGATTGCTTTTGTGCTTTTCTGTCAATATTTGGGGCTTTCATTTTAGACACAAAACCATACCCTTCCAGAGATGATAATCTGATTTCTTGTTCTTGGTTTTTACGTTCTAATTCTGAAACTCTAGCTTTAAGGTGGTGTATTTGTATATTGGAGTCAGTCAGAGCTTCCTCGAGGATTACAACTCTTCTTTCCAGGTCCTGATTTTCTCCTTCAAGCTTCATATTTAACGCATCCTGTCCACTATTTCCCAAACCGTAGTTAGGAAAAGCCTGGTCTTCAAGTCTTAACTTCAGATTCTGAAACAGATTTTCAAGATTTTGAAGTCTTTCGTCACACGTTCTGGCAAAGGATATTTCAAGAAAAGTCAAAACCAGAAGACCCCGAAACACAAGTTGAATCATGTCGATACTCCCTCTCATAACAGTAGAGTGGCAGACGATCGTACCAGTCTCAGATTGATAAGCATGTATATGTACAAAGTGCGTTCAGATAAGAATACGGGTCATAACAGTTGATCTCAATGTTAGATATTAAATCTGGGTCGAGGCCTCTGTTGGTGGAATGTTAGTCCCCGAGGGTCTCTACAACCAAGTTGCTATGTACTATGTTACTAGCTTGAAATACAGATATGTATTCAATTGCAATAGTAAAATTAGAAATTCATATCAAAATTAAGGATTATCTCCCTCAAGCATAGCTCTGATCCTTCGAAGTATTTGACTCCAGTCTTTGGCACTACATTGTGCACTTTTATAAAGTTTTACTTTCATGTTTAGGAGTTCCAGCATATCGGTTTGAGCATCACTGAAGAGACATAATTTGTCGAAAAGCGCATCTGGTGCATAAAAATTGGTACCGTATATGATTTATATCCTACATGATATACAAGCTACAACAAGATATTGCATGTACCTGATTCCAAAATTCCAGAGATGGTAGCCTACAATATACATACTGAGGATAATCTGATTTGCGGTCGCATTTTTGTGCATTTCTGTAGTGTGCTTTCTTTTCAAAAGTCTGCTTATGACAGTGAGTAATGAAAGCATCCGGGGAAGGATGGTGAAAGAGTAACATAGACCTCTGCACTATTTTTATACGAGGGTCTTAGGGCTGCCAATACTAGGAATTTGAAACATAGTATGAAAATTAACTTGTCCTGACGTGTACACAATAATTTGATAATACATGTCACAAAACTGTGTATAGAAATTATAAAACTATAAACATCACTTAGTATAACTATATTTTCCTCTCAGATATGATTATATTTAAAAACAAGTTGTTAATTCTGTTTAAAAAAATCTTTGAGAAGTAGAAATCGAGAATGTAGAGAGACCCTGACCATATATATTGCCATATCAATATATCATTTCGGTAGTCTAATTTGCTGTCTGGAAACGATTTCACAGGTGCACCAGTCTAATGTGACTGTCCTGTCAAAGCAAGGTCAAACCAGGACGCCCATAATGTGGTCGATCCCGAGTGTTACCAGATTGTTGGAAACGTCTCCATAATGACAGGATGGTGTTTCGATGAACTCCAAAGTTTCTTGCTACGATATTTTGTGCCATTCCAACTGGAAGCATCCCAACAGCTCGATTACGTTGGTTTTCGATAAGTGACATGACCGAAGGGTAAATTTTGTTTAAGCTAAAGTGTTTCCTTTACGAATAGTGTCCAAACAAACCTTTTACACGTTTTACTTCAAACAATACTGGCCAGTATACTCGTGCGTATGAAAACTTCAATAATCAATATGTGTTCACTAACCATGGCAAAGTATTCACATCTGAGTTGGGTACTATCCAATGCTGTTCAAAAACATAACCTTTATCGATTGTTTAGATCATATATATATATAAACAAAAATGTACTAAAAAATATACTAATTTTTTTAATGCACAGCTTCTTTTTTTGTTGGACATTACAATGCTTATAAGCGGACGAGGTCAAATGACTATTACCTATTCAAAGGGGGTGGTATATGTTTGAATGACAAAGTGAATGGTATTTTGTTCAATATTCAGAGTGTAGTTGCTTCTTTGAAATAGTAACATCTAATTCAAAAGTCAGGTGTCATCGTATGCGCAGAATATACTTTACCCGAAAGTTTAAATTTGTATAGATTAAACTATGCATATCTTTCACTTTATCATCTTAATTTCATATATCTAAAATAATAATATACTTAAATCCGATGTGTATTTACATTAGTATGTCCATTTGATTTCTGTCAAATAAATAACAGAATAAAGAAGTAAATTTTGTACATATTTTTCGAGTTTCTGTAAATCGGGGAGGAATGTAGTAAAACTAAATATATCGGGCGTTTTACATACATAGAGTAATATATTTGTGCATGATTAACATAAAGCAAGATTTAGTAACCATACCGCTAATTTGGTTATGCATTTTGAATGCATTTGTGACACAGACCCCAACCATAGACGGCGTTCTTCGTTTCGAAAATCCTACGTCTACATATCCTGTATGTACAGTGAGTACCTAATGATACTCATTAGCACTTCACTTGATATATTTTGTACTACAGTGCAGAATAAAAGCTGTACATGTTTACTCTCTCTCTCTCTCTCTCTCTCTCTCTCTCTCTCTTCTCTCTCTCTCTCTCTCTCCTCTCTCTCTCTCTCTCTTCTCTCTCTCTCTCTCTCTCCTCTCTCTCTCTCTCTCCTCTCTCTCTTCTCTTCTCTCTCTGCGCATTTATAAAAAGATGCATTGAGCTCCAAACCAACACTTGTGCTAAATACAATAAAAAAAAATAGCAAGTACTCGTGAATGATTTTAAATTGGCTATTACTGACCACGGCTGCTATAAACAATAAGAGAAGCCGAGCATCAATTACTTGCCTATTTGGGCATCTTCGACAATACAAGAGGAACGTGGTTAACCCTGGGCACAGATGCTCACCAGTTTGATCACCTAGTTACTGGACAATTCATTAATAAAATACAAGTCAAATAGCCAAAACAAAACTGCTGAGACACTACTGGTTAAGCCAACCTGCAATTAGTCTGCGCGCACCAGTAGGGTAACATTACCAAAACCAAAGCTAACATTTAGGGCAAATTTAAAAAATAACGCCAGGTTTCCTCGAGCCAAATGTGACGGAATTTTTTACCCCCAACCCACTTGAATGTCAGTATCATTGAAAACCAATTACTTGCTCAAAAAATTTAGACCTCAACAATAGAGCGAGTCTAGGTGATCGAGTAGACAAATAAGTGTCATAGACTTCAATATATAGTCTTTATGAAAATGCAAATAGGAAAGGACCATTAGATTATGGATTATGGACCAATCATTAAGTCATGAAATTCTTCAAAATCACCTTTCTGTTTTTGAAACTTTCAATATCCGAAGAATCCAGGATCAATTTGAATTACCATACCCTTACTGGATTTTCCAAAATTGCATAAGAATCCTTTAAAAAACAAAAAAAAAAACCCCCAAGAATACATCGCTGGTCAGTAAGTGAACTCTACCAAGGCCTCTATCCCTACTTACCTAGCAAACTACTAAACAGCTGTAAAGAGTCACTTCAGAGATACTGTTCCACTTACATATTCCAGAAGTTGGTGTCAATCAGATGGTGGATTCTCAAAAACTCTAAAGACCTTATAGAAAATTTCAAGTCACGAGGATTTTCTAAATTGGGACTGCCACAAAACATATTGATTTCTCCACACTTTATACAAACAATTCCTCACAATAATTAGAATCTAGGCTTTTTCAGATAATTATAATTGCTTTTTGAACAAAAACTGCACCCGAAATACAAGATTCTGGTCATTGGGAAACCAAGATACATATTTTGTCAGGAAAACCACTCTGGATTTGGTCCACACCAAGTACTCTGAAGAAGATATTTAAGAGCATGCCTTGGGTTTCTTATAGATAATATTTATGTAGTCTTTTGAAAACCATGTCTTATCCTCCAACAATACTGTTGGGTTATTCCTATGCGGCACTAATTTGTGCCCCTTATTGGCAGACTTATTTTATATTCATTTACGAAGCAGAATTTGTTCAGAAACTGTTTACGGGAATAAAAAACAAAAAACTTGCGTGGTCCTTCAACCTTACTTATAGGTATATAGACGAATGTCTTATCAATTAACAATTCAAATTTTCACCAATGATGTTTCCATTGATATATATCCTGACGAACTTGAATAAAGGACACCACAGGAAATCTGACAGTATGTGTTCATATTTTGGATTATTTTACTTATGGCGCTATGGCAGACTGACACTACATTATTATGAATAAACGTTGATGACTTTGACTTTGCATTGTCAAAACATCCTTTTTTGTGTAATTAATGTACCACTAATCACCTGCTTGATGGTATGTATGTTCTCTCAGGTTGATTCGATACGCAAGGGCATTGCCATTGCGTATTGATGATTTTTTTAAAGCGAGGCCAACTACTAACCAAAAAGTTTGATGTGTTGCGGTTATAACAAATCTTGTCGTTTAAAGGGTCATCATTTCGCCAAATTCTACGGTCGCTATAATGACCTTGTTTGCGATTACAAATTATCACTTAATTCATTATTGTTGACTGATTTTGTTTCATACCCTATTGTTAGACTGCCTTTTTCATTAACTAGATTTGACGACGTGGTAAACCCCGTTTTAACTTTGTTCGAACTACAGACTCACGGCGGGTCTCGATGGCATGTGACCGGTCAGCAGAGGATGCTTACTCCTCCATGGCACCTGATCCTGCCTTCGCTTTCGTATCGAAGGTCCGTGTTTTGCCCTACACTCGCATTTTGTATGTGTTTTTTGGACTATGATTACCGTTTTGATACTGTTACTTCGCCATTATATAAGTCATAGCGCTATCCATGGCCCGTTTTACCAGTTTTTGGAGACACCTGGAACATAATTATCTATCAAAGAAGCTCACAATGCTTGTTGCAATCTAATAAAAAAAACAAGTAATTTTCCCATGCCGGAAAAGTGGACCTTATTGCTAAAGACATTTGTGTTAGGCTGATGTAATTCAGGATATCTAATGTAACCCCCCCCCCCCCCCGAGCAAACAAGTAGCCGCATATTCGTTGACTAAAATAACTAATTCTTTCCATGGCGGCTTTGATTGATTATCCCCTTTCGCATGCAGGGAACGTGCGTAAAAATTTGAATCCCATATCGGGGTTGTTGACGGTTACCAGTGTTAGCTAATTGGCCTAACCCTGCCTTTGAATTATGAAGCGCAAGTCACTTTGACTTAGCCCTATGTATTACTGTTACTGGGAAACTGTTGTGTCACGAGTTATAAACGAGCATATGTAGTGGTATCTTTCTAACAAGTCTCTAACCTGGAATCAAATCCCTTTCAGCCTCCACGCCTCCTCTTGCCCTGCCAAAATCTAGATGCATTGTGTTCGATCGAGCTCTAAGTTGGCATCAAACTTTAATTTTCTGCTGGGCAAAATGGCATACTTAATTATGAAATGATGGACGGTTGATGTATTGTACTGTTACAAAGCCACAACTCTTGGTCAAAACAATGGCTAATGAAAGGGAAGGGGTAGCCTCCTTTTTCAACCTTAAACTGAATGCATAGTCACGCCCATCCTAAGGTCTTGGACTCGACTTGCCCCTAACCTCAAATAGTGTGAATATATTTAATAATTCAATCCTGCTCTCGTGGATGTGCTTGAAGCATAAATATAAGCTACATGGGAAATACATCTGTCCAGGTCTGGATATCGGCAATGACCTTGGCTTTGGTCTTGGGGGCCAAATAAGGGCTACCTCTATTGAAGGTGACAATTACATGATCATTGTTGATCGTCCATTTGAATTTTCGACCAATAGCCCTAAAAAATTGATACAAAAAAGCGAAGTAACATTTTGAATGTAATACCATTTACAATTTTCGATTTCAATTTGTTAGGCACCATTGAGTCCCCAAATCAGCATGTCCAAGCCTTTGGGCGGCCTTTCTTGACCTTGCCACCAGTGTTGGTTGCGAATTCTTTTCGTTTCAGCATTTAGGTTATGGCAAGATTTAGTATCCGGTGCTCGATATGAAATGCATTTCAAAAAACAAAAATTGAATATATTACATTGCATGTCGAAGAATCGCAGGACGCAAGTAAGTAATTAAGTGTATATGATAATTTATTACGATGTTTTTGCGTTGTTTTAGCTCGTCTGTTTACAGAAAATTGTGAAGTTTCAATATGTCGGAAATCTGCAGATTATGTAGCCATCGAAGGTTTTAATGGTTGAAATACTTTTAAAGAAATTGTTATTACGAAGTTTATAACAAATCCTTCAACCTAACACTTCAGCCAATAATTGAATATTTTCAGTTTTTCGTGTAGAGGCAAACAATTCAACATGGTCTTACCTTGAATTTTTGTGATGCGACTGACAAAACTGCGCATCTACGTCACATTTTTTTGCTGTGTTTGCTAATATCCCCAAAGTATTCCGTTGGTAATTTGATTGCCGGGGCAGAGCCCTTAGGAAGACGGAGATGGCAAACATGGAAAACGGCTCAATGACACTTTTATAACCGGCTTTAACTCTGAGTAGCTTAAATCGTCATTATATTTGTTTTCCAAAAGATTTGCACATTCCACACATGTGATACATGTTGCTTGTAGTAACCATAATTTGTATATGGCCTTAATGATTGTTGCAAGACATACGGTTAAGATAGCTATATATTTCTTCATTTGATCTTTTTTGGCAAGATATAATAACACATTTTATTGAAAGTTCAAAACTCTAATGATTCGTGTATTACTTTTATTAATTATGAATTTCTCTGTGATTCCTTGCCACAAACATCTGATATAAGAACAAAATGTGTGTAATGAATGTCAAAAAACTTTCCATTTTTCTCATACATTTTTCTTTCAAGCTAAGGATTACATGTAATCATAATATTTTTAAGGGATGAAATGGAGAGAGAGAAAAGCATCGCGTCATTTATCGTCATCACTGGATGACTAATATTTTTACACAATTTTCTATGATAATAATGTCCTAAAATTATTTTGTTCTCTCATTTTTACGAATTTAATCTCTTATGATTAAACATTGCGACTGTCAAGTACTCTTATTTTTTTTTTAAATTCCCAACGAACTATTTGTTGTGCCGTAATGTAAGTTGCTAGGGTAATTCGGCCTCAGGTAACAAAAGAGAGGGAATTCATTAGGCTTAGTTGGATAAATGTGTTGATAAAAAGAATCTCCCATGGCTTGTGGTTTTGAATATTTGATGTTATCCAACTCGTTGTGTCGTTTTCATATCCCTTGCAAGGCTCGGAGATAGAAAACACACAACGAGTTGGATTAATCTCATATCAAACCCACAAACCATGCGAGATCCTTTATGTGTACAATGCCTTTCCAGATAATATATATATATATATTTATATATATATATATATATATAATATATATATATATATAATATATATATATATATATAATATATATATATATATATATAATTTATATATATATATATAGGGTCATAGCAGGTAATGGCAATGTTAGATATGAATTCCTCCAAGAAGTTACCATATATGATTAAACGCATCTGATTCTAACACTCCAGAGACGAGACTGCGATACAATAACCCACAATCTTTCAATAACCTTCAATGTGATGACTTAACAACGATTCTAAGTGGATGAAAAAATTCGTTTGTTTTATTAATCAAACCATTTTGGTCTGGTGCTTCATTTGGACTAAACTTCTGGGACTACTTTTCTGTGGGCTACTTTTCTGTGATATGTGTCTTCCTCGTTATAACTTTAGCTCCAACTATAGAACAAGAATTTTAACAAAATCAGTGTCAACAAAATGTTTTTGTTTGAATTGTTTTCATTGTTACCAAATGTAATCATGCAACGAAACATATAGTCTAAATAAATAATTAATTAAAATGCAAAATTATTTCAAATAAAACAAACAAAATATAAAATTGTTTTTTAAAAAAGCCATACGTAGTAATATCACAAATAGACACGTCGAGATTTCGGGACATCTGGTTTATGATTTACTGTCTGCTTTACAAGTTTGATCGAAAACATGACGGAGCAAGCTTCGAGGTATTACTGAAGTTGGATCTCGTGATATGGGACACAACAAAGGTGGTTTTAGATGATACTCCCGGCTGAATGTAAATGAAAGATAACGAACACTGATCAATCCCATTAGTCCCAAATAGAATACAAAAACAAGAGTTGGGCAAAAACGGACTCCTGAACACACCAGAAGTGGGATCAGGTGCCTAGAAGGAGTAAACATCCCCTGTTGACCGGTCACACCCGCCATGAGCGTTAATTCTTTCGTAAGTATTTATTCTTACGCGTCATTTTCAAAACATTGATTAAAGCTTTTTTATGAGAGAAACTCTTTGTTTTGTTATTTTTTTTTTTATTATATGATAAGAAATAAATCTTAATATTCTTTCCTTGATCACGGTATCAAAGAATGAATTGGCCGAAACACTTTTTTCCTCAATGCGTTAAGTGCATAGATGAAATTTCCCATCTATATTTTCCTTCAATACAGCGATAAAGAAAAAGAATTTTGAGATTCCCTTCTTGTTACTAAGATTGCGGTACTATTATTACTGTAGTACGTTTATTTTTCAAACATCTGCTTATGATGGTGGATTATAAAAATATCAGAGGAAGGAGGGGGGGGGGTACTAGATCTATGGACTTTTTATACAATGTATGAAGGTCATAGTCATGTCAATACATGGACTTTGAAATATTGTCCATAAGAAAATCCACTCCGCCCAATGTGTAGCATTTTTGCTAGATAAGGGTTTTTGGTCCGCTCCTGTGCACGAGGAGAAGCTTGCTAGCGAAGATGAATGTGTACACAGGAATCGAACAAAATTCAAGTTGTTTATAGAAAATAATAAACTTTACCTTTATATAATAGAGGTTCTACTTTGATAAACAGTGCAATGTATAACTGCAGCATATATGGTAAACTATAGCATCAAGTGTTTAATTCTGAATTTAAAAAATGGGAAGTAAATTTCAATAATGTGTAGGAGTTCCGATCTTATTGGTTGGTGCTCAGTATCCATATCTATAAAGAAAACATATATTGTAACATATATCATATGTTACAATATGCAATATGAATTTTCTAAGAAACAATATTATATAACATTTTTACATGCATCCACAAACCAGATTTTGGAACTACATCTTAAAAAATGAGACATATCTCAATAACTTCTTCAAATTACTGGTACTAGACAAAGTCAGATTTTTAAAACTGTATTATCATTAATATAGGGCATTATCAAATGTATTGTCGATTTCTATGATTCTGAAGGATCTTCCCTTACATTCATGTGGAAATATTGTACAATGTTGAAGGCATTACACTTTAGATGTACGGCGCTCTTCGTATTCATTGCGAAAAAATATCACAAAAAAGATCAAATTACGTTAAACACGATGTCAACTTTTCCTATTGCTGAAACAATTCACGAGTCTATTGTATAATATTCTGTTGAAGAATGGTATATCGTAGTTGTGTTGTGATCAACGTAAATTACCCATTTCTGTGGTTTAAGCAATTGAAACCCCATGGAAAAATAATTCTAAAGTTCACAGTTACCAAATTACTGTACCTGTTGAATTTTGTTGCAAAATCGATCGATCGATCGATTAATCTATCTATCTATCGATCGATCGATCGATCTGGAACCGGTCAGCAGAGGATGCTTACTCCTCCATGGCACCTGATCCTGCCTTCGCTTTCGTCGAAGGTCCGTGTTCGCCCTACACTCGATTTGTATGTGTTTTTTGGACTATGATTACGTTTTGATACTTTGTTACTTCGCCATTTATATAAGTCATAGCGCATGCCATGGCCCGTTTTACCAGTTTTTAGAGACACCTGGAATAATTATCTATCAAAGAAGCTCACAATCTTGTTGCAATCTAAAAAAAAAACAGTAATTTCCCATGCCGGAAAAGTGGACCTTATTTGCTAAAAGACATTTTGTTAGTCTGATGTAGATTTAACAGGAATATCTAATGTAACCCCCCCCCCCCCCCGACAAACAAGTAGCCGCATGATTGTTTACTAAAAATTCTACATTCTTTCCATGGCGGCTTGATTGAATTTTCCCCTCGCATGCAGACGTGGTAAAAATTTGAATCCATATCGGGGTGTTGACGGTTACCAGTGTTGCTAATTGCCTAACCCTGCCTTGAATTGTCGAGCGCAAGTCACTTTGACTTAGCCCTATGTTACTGTTACTGGAATGTTGTGCCCACGATTATACAACGAGCAATATGTAGTGTATCTTTCTAACAATGTTTAACCTGGAATAAATCCCTTTCAAGCCACGCCTCCTCTTGCCCTGCCAAAATCTAGATGCATTGTGTCGATCGAGCTCTAAATTTGGCATCAATTTAATGATTTCTAGCATGGCAAAATGAACATATTAATTATGAAATGATGGAACGGTGTGATGTATTGTATAAGTGTACAAAGAGCCCAAATCTTGTCAAACAATGGCAATTAAAAGGGAAGGGTTTAGCCTCCTTTTTCAACCTAAACTGAATGTCATAGTCACGCCATCCTAAGGGTCTTGACTCGACTTGCCCTAACCTAATAGTGTGAATATATTTAATAATTCAATCCTGCTCTCGGGATTGTTGAAGCATAAATATAAGCTACATGGGAAATACACTCTGTCCAGGTCTGGAATATCGGCAATGACCTTGGCTTTGGTCCTTGGGGGCCAAAAAGAAGGCTACGTTCTATTGAAGGTGAAATACATAGATTATTGTGATCGGTCCATTTGAATTTTCGACCAATAGCCCTAAAATTGAATACAAAAATAAAGCGAAGTATAAACATATTTGAATGTAAATACCCATTTACAATTTTGGATTTCAATTTGTTAGGCACCATTGAGTCCCAAATCATGCATGTCCAAGCCTTTGGGCGGCCTTCTTGACCTTGCACCAGTGTTGGTTGCGAATTCTTTTCGTTTCAGGCATTGGTTATGGCAAGATTTAGTATCCGGTGCTCGATATGAAATGCAATTCAAAAACAAAAATGAATATATACATGCATGTCGAAGAATCGCAGACGCAAGTAACTAATTAAGTGTATATGATAATTATTACGATGTTTTGGTTGTTTTAGCCGCGTTGTACAGAAAAATATTGTGAAGTTATAGGTGTCGAAATCTGCAGATTATGTAGCCATCGAAGGGTTAATGGTTGAAATACTTTAAAAGAAATTGTTATTACGAAAGTTATATAACAAATCCTCAATCCTACTTCAGCCAAATAATTGAAATATTTCAGTATTCTGTGTAGAGCAAACAATTCAACATGTCTTACCTTGAATTTTGTGATGCGACTGACAAATGACTGCGCATTGACGTCACATTTTTGCTGTGTTTGGCTAATATCCCCAAAGTATGCCGTTGGTAAATTGATTGCCGGGCAGAGCCTTAGGAAGACGGACGATGGGGCAAACATCGGCAAAGAAACGGCTCAAAGGAACTTTATAACGGTTTAACTCTGAGTAGTTAAATCTCTATTATTTGTTTTCCAAAATTGATTTGCACATCCACACATGTGATACATGTTGCTTTAGTAACCATAAATTTGTATATTGGCCTTAATGATTGTTGCAAGACATACGGTTAAGATAGCTATTATTTCTTCATTTGATCTTTTGCAATATAATACACATTTTATGAAAGTTCAAACCTAAATTGATGATCTGTATTTACTTTATTATTATGAATTTCTCTGTGATTCCTGCACAAACATCTGATATAAGAACAAATGTGTGTAATGAATGTCAAAAACTTTTCCATTATTTCTCATACATTTTCTTTCAAGCTAAGGATACATGTAATCATAATATTTTTAAAGGGATGAAAGGAAGAGAGAGAAAAGCATCGCGTCATCTTACGTCATCACTGGCCATGACTAAATATTTTTACACAATTTCTATGATAAATATGTCCTAAAATTTATTTTTCTCTTCATTTCTACGAATAATCTCATTATATTATATACATTGCGACTTGTCAATACTCTTATTTTTTTAAATTCCAACGAACTATTTGTAGTGCCGAATAATAGTAACGTTGCGTAGGTAATTCGGTCAGCTCGGTAACAAAAGAGAGAATTCATTAGGCTTAGTCTGGATAAATGAATGTGATAAAAAGAATCTCCCATGCTTGTGGTTTGATATGATGATTATCCAACTCGTTGTGTGTTTTCTCATCCCTTGCAAGGCTCGGAGATAGAAACACACAACGAGTGTGGATAATCTCATATCAAACCACAAACATGCGAGATCCTTTATGTGTACAATGCCTTCAGATAATATATATATATTTATAATTATATATTATATATTATAGTATTATGAGATATAATATATATTAAGTATAATATATAATATATATATGACTAATATACTATAATATATATATATAATTATATATATATATATTAGGGTCATAGCAGGTAATGCAATGTTAGATATGAATTCCTCCAAGAAGTTACCATAATGATTATAACGCATCTGAATTCTAACACTCCAGAGACGAGACTGCGATACAATTAACCCACAATCTTTCAATAACCTTCAATGTGATGACTTAACAACGATTCTAAAGTGGATGAAAAAATTCGTTTGTTTTATTAATCACCATTTTGTCTGGTTGGTCATATTTGGACATAAACTTCTGGGATCTACTTTTCTTGTGGGCTACTTTTCTGTGATATGTGTCTCCTCGTTATAACTTTAGCTCCAATATAGAACAAGAATTTAAACAAAATCAGTGTCAACAAAATGTTTTTGTTTGAATTGTTTTCATTGTTACCTAAATGTAATCATGCAACGAAACATATAGTCTAATAAATAATTAATTAACATGCAAATTATTTCAAATAAAACAACAACAAAATATAAATTGTTTTTTTAAAAAGCCAATACTAAGTAATCATCACAAATAGACACGTCGAGATTTCCGGACATCTGGTTTATGATTTACTGTCTGCTTTACAAGTTTGATCGAAACATGACGGAGCAGCTTCGAGTATTACTTGAAGTTGGATCTCGTGATTGGGACACACAGACAAAGGTCGGTTTTAGATGATACTCCCGGCTAATGTAAATGAAAGATAACGAACACTGATCAATCCCATTAGTCCCAAATTAGAATACAAAAAACAAGAGTTGGGCAAAAACGGACTCCTGAACACACCAGAAGTGGGATCAGGGTGCTAGAAGGAGTAAACATCCCCTGTTAGACCCGGTCACACCCGCCATGAGCGTTAATTCTTTCGTAAGTATTTATTCTTACGCGTCATTTTCAAACATTGATTAAAGCTTTTTTATGAGAGAAACTCTTTGTTTTGTTATTTTTTTTTTTTATATATATAAGAAATAAATCTTAATATCTTTCCTTGATCACGGTATCAAAGAATGAATTGGCCGAAACACTTTTTTCCTCAATGCGTTAAGTGCATTAGATGAAATTTCCCATCTATATTTTCCTTCAATACAGCGATAAGAAAAAGATTTTGAGATTCCCTTCTTGTTTACTAAGATTGCGGTAACTATTATTACTGTAGTACGTTTATTTTCAAACATCTGCTTCTGAGGTGGTGGATTATAAAAATATCAGAGGAAGGAGGGGGGGGTACTAGATCTATGGACTTTTATACAATGTATGAAGGTCATAGTCATGTCAATACATGGACTTTGAAATATTGTCCATAAGAAAATCACTCCGCCCAATGTTGTAGCATTTTTGCTAGTAAGGGTTTTTGGTTCCGCTTCCTGTGCACGAGGAGAACTTGGCTAGCGGATGAATGTGTACACAGAATCGAAACAAAATTCAAGTTGTTTTATAGAAAAATAATAAACTTTTACCTTTATATAATAGAGGTTCTACTTTGATAACAGTGCAATGTATAACTGCAGCATTATATGCGTAAAACTATAGCAATCAAGTGTTTAATTCTGAATTTAAAAAATGGAAGTAATATTCATAATGTGTAGGTTCGATCTTATTTTTGTTTTGTTGGTGGTGCTCAGTATCCATATCTATAAAGAAAACATTATATTGTAACAATATATCATATGTTACAATATGCCAATATGAATTTTCTAAGAAAAAAATATTAATATAACATTTTTACATGCATCCACAAACCAGATTTTGGAACTACATCTTAAAAAATGAGACATATCTCAATAACTTCTTCAAATTACTGGTACTAGACAAATCAGATTTTTTAAAACTGTATTATCATTAATATAGGCATTATCAAATGTATTGTCGATTTCTATTGATTCTGAAGGATCTTCCCTTACATTCATGTGGAAATATTGTACCAATGGTTGAAGGATTACCTTTAGATGTACGGCGCTCTTCGTATTCATTTGCGAAAAAATATCACAAAAAAGATCAAATTACGTTAAACACGATGTCAACTTTTCCTATTGCTGAAACAACTTCACGAGTCTATTGTATAATATTCTGTTGAAGAATGGTATATCGTAGTTGTGTTGTGATCAACGTAAATTACCCATTTCTGTGGTTTAAGCAATTGAAACCCCATGGAAAAATAATTCTAAAGTTCACAGTTACCAAATTACTGTACCTGTTGAATTTTGTTGCAAAATCGATCGATCGATCGATTAATCTATCTATCTATCGATCGATCGATCGATCGATCGATCGATCGTATCGATCTATCTATTGATCGA
>CAJDSM010046627.1:5947-19495 GCA_903981925.1 Ostrea lurida | reverse complement strand
ATATAAGCCGGTCTGAAGAAATAGCCTGCGATTTCCTGCACCACAGAATATTGAAAACAAGCCCTATTTGAAAAGTTAGCCATTTTAGTAAGATATTCAACATTTTGCAAGATTTATATAACCACAATATCAGTGCAAACATTTATAATAATAATAATAATGATTGGAATTTATTATCAGGCTTTATCTACCTAAGTACTGCAAAAGCGCTTTTACAATGCATTATTACCCGGCAGATCTTAACAATCCAGAACCTTTTCTCAGCGGCAAGCTGCCCTAGTTTACAGCGCTAGAACACTAACGATTCCTGACAAGCATCTTTTCCACTGTCTATAGCCAGGTACCCCTTTAACACGGGTGGAGTTGAGGAAATTGTTAACTGTTGTCTTTCCCAAGGACACAACGTCGGCACCTGCCACGCCAGGATTCGAACTCAACACCTTTCGGTCGAGAGTCGCGACGACCTAACCATTAGGTCCACCGACGGTCACACAATTCATGTTTTGACATCAACACATATTAATCATATTTAATATTTTTGAGCACATAAGATAATCTAAGGCATATACGCATCATCAAACATTTAACGAAGTTACTGGAATTTTAACAACAATAACTCACATTTAGCTGCTAACAACCGACTACCATATTTTTGTTTTGATTAATATAGACGGCATTTTGAAAAGAAACCGGTCTGAAAATAAGCCCCTATTCCTACGTAAAACTAAAAATAAGACGCGGGCTTTATTTTCAATATTTTAGTATATACCGGTCCAGCAGTAGACTTGGCGACACACCATTCAACCTTAAAAACTAATTTGGTTGAAATCCGATAATCTATTTTGAAAGCCTTTTTAAATGGCGACCCAATTCTCAACCATTCGAAAATCTAATTTTTCGTTCGGAGACATAACTTTACTGTGGACATTTGTATAAATCCGTGGTGGCCCAATGTTCGTGGAATTCATAGGAACATTCATCCATGACATTTAATCCTCAACGAATAAAAACAAAACAAAACATCCCGGAGTTATCTTTCTTACAAAATATAATCCCACGAAATTAATTCCGCCATGAACCCAAATAAATTCAGCAATCACGAAAATTTGCCCCACCGAATTTAAAATGATTCTCCAGATACCATGTAGAATCTATTTGAAAAAGACCAGATCTTCTTTGTTACAGATTTTTCAAAATTGCGCATGCATTGAAACTATAAACTCTCCCTGTACCTGCTTCAAGGTCAGATTGTGATCGTATGTTTTAGTTATTTTTTGCAAGGAATATTTTTATCTTCTTTAATTGCCATAAAGTAACTTATTACCTAATGAATTTGGATGTATTCACATATTTACAAAATAGTTCTCAGCGATATACCTGGAAGTAAAAAAATACTTACAATAAAACACATAATCCGTCAAAATCTAACTGAACTTTTAATGAATGCTATCTAATAATATAATCCATTGGATGCAAACTTTAACGATTGTATTTCCTTTTTGTCTTCCTTATAGTGCCCAAATCTACAACAGATCGTGTTCAGAAGTGCTCGTCGGTCAATTTAAAAGTTAAGAGATTGATCTTTGTTTTCATCACCTTTCTTTCATTTATTATCACTTACACTAGTGAAATGTATGCAATCCCATATCGTGTCATCTTCATCAGCCTGGAATACAAGTTTAAATAAGATATATAAAAATCATACCTCCACGTAAACAAATGTCTAAACTCCGTATGTTAGTGTATGAATAATACATGCGGAAAATTCATAAAAAGCTCTCTCTCTTTCTCTCTATCTCTCTCTCTCTCTCTCTCTCTCTCTCTCTCTCTCTCTCTCTCTCTCTCCTTCTCTGTTATGTGAAATAGAAAATGTTATGCACATATCACTCTATATACCACAAGTGCTTTGTGTGTTTCTCCAAGATGACTTAGAAATATTAATATGGTTCTTAAGGACAAATCCACTGCCCACTTGCAAACTGCCACACTTGTAGAATATCTCTATGAGTTCAAAAAACACCAAGATAATATAGGTACAATACCTTGGTTGCTGTGTTTAAGCGACTACTCCATGAACACCCATATCCCACGAATATGGATCGAGGAAACACACTTATGTTCTTCGTTACTATCGATCAGGTTCAAGCGATTTTTAGACCTTACTTAACCTTCAAGTTCTTCATAAAATTCTATTTAAGCGAATATTTCCATAACATCAAAATTGCGATTCTATAAATGTTCTAATCTTTATATTTACTTCAGAGAGTTTTTCAACATTTGAAAACCTTAACCGTTACATGCACACACCCAAGCACAGAATTTTTGAATTTGAATATAATTGTATAGATCGTTGGTCATGAAAGCACCTGGTCTGACAACAGAATTCATCAATTTTGGTTTCATGCATATAGCTACTTGTTTGGCGTTTTAAAATATGGTTGGTAATATTTACAGAGCTGTTGAGAAATCTAAACCAACATCCGTTAACAAGGATAAAATATTGCCTGAAGATAAAGCCGAGGCGTAGATAAAAGCAATTCTGCTTACATTGTTGTATCATCATCTTCTGGTCGTGCAGGACTGTTATCGGTTTCTGTATGCATGACCATTTTTACATAAAAAGCCGGTGTATAACTCAAAGAGAATGAAGCATCAACAGCACACTTTGACAATATTCATCAATTTGAAGATTTTATTGGTGTTTATCCATGACAAAACAGAACAGTATGAAATATTGCTTTTTATCTAAAAACAGTTACACAATGGGAAAAGAAAAAAAAAAACTTAGTAGAATTTTTCGAATGAATTTGTTTCAACATTTTTCATAGCATTTTAGTAAACTGCCTGATAACTTGTCACATTATTGTGCTACCATATGAATCTTCAGTGTACACGTTTTTTATTCAATTTCATTTAATGCACTAGGTTCAGTCACCAGTAGTCTATCAATATACAGAGTTCTCTGCATATTTGATTGCGTTGTTTTGAAAAATGTAAAATTTTATGGCAGACGGTGCCGTCTGAATGATATACAATCACACAATGGACGATTGCGAAGGAAGTGTGCTTACAATGTTAAATTGCAAAATTATCTTATCCACACTTGTTTGCATTCAACTGATGGGTCTATCTCAGACCATAGCCGATGATAAAGTATTAATCTTCGAAATTTTGCTTCCAAGATCTGTTGGAAGACTGTCATTGTACAGGATGCCAAAAATTAACGTTTGCGCATAATGCATCAAGAGCTGACATAAAAGTGAGTACGTGTGAGCAGAAGATTCCTATACAGCCTTGAGCAATATTGGTTCTTATACAGTGTTACTTTAATGTCCGAATGAGTATATTAATAAGCAAAATAGCACAACGTGGTTCCCGTAATGCACCATCCCGAACAGGTATAACAACATGATCACTCTCGTACTACATATTCCTCGTCATAACCCGTGATCGTTCTGTCTAAAAAAACAAGTTCAACCTTGTCGTTTCAAATCACAGATTCAGCTGTACGATCTAACTCTTCGAGCATGATTGCAACACGCCAATTTACGTTAAGGTCTACCCATAAGAAAATGCAGTGATAATCTTTGATGAATTTACACCTACAATTCACAATAACCGAATTTAATTATATTCGGTGAAATATCGAGACCATACTTTTCATACCTTGACTGCGGACGTGATTATCTTACATTTCCACATACTAATTACCCGTGAGTCAGCTATAATACGTAACACTTTATTTTGGGAAAACATCAACAGGCCCTATCTTACATGCAATGTCACAATATTGCGTGTTACCAGCGGAAAATTTATTAATAGTCATAAATGATATAAAAATATCTTAACAATGAAATTAGGAGAGCAAGTGCATAGCGTTCTCTGAAAATGTAAAATCAATACAACATGTTGAAGCCCTCTGTGAATTACCAGAGTTGCCCACAGTCTTTTAGCATCCGTACCTTAATATATATAAAGAAAGTTGACCCAACACTTTTCAAAAATATGAATAAATGCAGAATCTATATTCCAAAAAATTGTGAACTGACTGTAGGCAGGTATCGTGAAACTTGGCGCATTGTTTCACAGGCGATAACCCACTTTATGCAAATGAAGTCCATTGTATAGATGCAGAAAAGGGGCGATTTCCAAGGTCGCGACTATAATGTGAGATATTAACA
The DNA here is from genome assembly GCA_903981925.1 of Ostrea lurida. Lineage (NCBI taxonomy): Eukaryota > Metazoa > Mollusca > Bivalvia > Ostreida > Ostreidae > Ostrea > Ostrea lurida. The sequence goes on along the minus strand of CAJDSM010046627.1, from coordinate 15,314 downwards.
TTTGCGCCATGAATGAATACGGAGAAATTTGAGAGTGAGCATACTCAAGGAAAGGAGATGATAATAATTTCCACGTGAATTTTACACGTATTACATTATCTTTATGTTAAGCCGGTTGGTAAATAAAGACTACAAAGAGAGACTCTAATATTATACATTTTCCCTACGATATGACGTTCAACGCTATACTTATTGACGCAATTTTGCATTGTGACGTCAGAGTGCGCGAAAAGCACTGGGAGTTAATTAGTACAGTACTGCGATTTTTCTCGGGCGAACCTTAACCTAGCTGCGCACTGAATTACGTAGGATTCTGCGAACCATTTGCAGTCTGAGATTCTGCAAACAACCTAAACCCTGGATCTTGCAGTTAAATGAAAAATATCATTTCGTTATGTGTAGTATGTCTCTCAGTTGATTCGCATACGCAAGAGGCATGCCATGCATCATGGAGGACTTTTTGAAGCGAAGCCAACTACTACCAAAAAGTTGATGTTTGAAGGTGTATAACGAATCTCGTTTAAAGTCGATCAGTTCGCAAATTCTACGGTCGCTACAATGACCATTGTTCTCGCCTTTGCATCAGTTTGATGTTAAACTTCCGCCTATTTTGTCACCACAGAGTCATCTCATATACAATTTTGTTGTACTTGGATATCTTATTGAACATACAATCATCAACGGCTACATTAAAAAGTTCAAGTATATTGACACAGCGGCCGATTTAAGCTTTCTCCATCGTGTTACTTCTCATTATTTATGTGTATTCAAAAAAGTTGAAGTTGCAGGTTTATAACGAATCTCGTTTAAACGTCATCCATTTCAGCAAATTCTACGCGTCGCCTATAACTGAACTTGTTTGCGATACAAGTTCACCTAAGTCATATGTTTACTTGATTGATTTCATACATTTGTTAGACTTTTTCCTTACTAGATTTGACAATGCGGTAATCCCGTTTTACTGTTATTTCGAACGGCTCACGGCGCGGTTGAGCCGGTCAGACAGGAGACGATTGCTTACTTTCCTCCATAGCACCTGATTCCTGCCTTCGCTTGTCGGAGGTCCTGTTGCCCAACACTCGATTTGTATATGTTTTTTGGATTATGATTGGCTTTACACGGTTACCTTCGCCTATTTTGTATGTACATGTAAGAGCATTCCATCACTCCTGCATTATGGCGTTTACATGTCTCAAACTTATTTGATACGCAAGCAAAATTGTCTCAACGTATGATCAGCTTTTGATCTAGGGCGATTCCTCAAGTTTGTTGTTGATGGGGTCTTTAAAGTAAGCATTTTGAAATTGTTTTCTAGAAGTATCTAACCTTGATAGAAACAAAACAGTAGGTCAAATGCTGGTTCTATTTGTTTTATACCGACTCTTTGGTTGTTCCTTTCATTATTTCTTTCTGATTTTGACTACAGTACTCTGATCACGTGATCAATACAACGAGCTAACGGCAAGTGTGACTGTCGACCAGGGAATAGGTACTCTCTTTGGCAACTTAATCCCCCTTTAAGGTTTACCCAAAGGGTCCTGTTTTACCACCTCTTGTTGTAGTCTGTTAGGAACTCACGAGATGATCACTGTTTCATTTATCTTCGACTTTTCGTCAATGCAGGATCGTCTAATACTTCCGTGTTCACTACATTTTGCATGTTTGTCTATTTATTCATTTGTTCACGATTGTATTCAGTGTTACATTCCATGTCTACTACATTTTTCATCGATTATTTAGACACCTGAGTAACTCAGGTGACCTATTGCTATTGGTTTCGTCCGTCGTCGTCCGTTACAATTGGACATTTTTAACTTCTTCTTAATAACCACCAGTCCAATTCTTCTCAAATATTAATATGAAGCATCGTTGGACAAGGGCACATAAATTGTTAAATGTTAGGTCTTCTTGCACCCCTGGGGCCTTGGGGGGAGGCAACAAACTGCAAAAAGTGACCAATTTCAAAAATTTCTTCTCTTACAACCGCACATGTCGAGAGAGAACCAAATGCATAGTGATGTAGCAGCAGGCAATCTTTACAAAATTTAAATTTGGCTGATCCCGCGGGGTAGGGGTTCTATCCAGCGGGGCCAACTGGCTACATAGTGTTTATACGTAAACATTGAAAAACATATTCTTAATTGCTATTGATATTAATATTGAAACTGGAATGTATACTGTTTTTGAAGAATATAGGAGTCTTTAATCAAAATTGCAATTTCATAATCTAGGAGTAGCGTTTTAGCATTAGGGTGGGGCCAAATTGCGTCATTGATGAAATGTGTTAACTTAACAATTGAACATTGTTTAACTCTTCTTAATAACCACCAGTGCCAATACTTTTTCAAATTGGCATGAAGCATCTTTGGAACAAAGGGGCACAGTAACATTGTAAATTTCAGGGCTCTTTTGCACCCCTGGGGCCTTGGGGGTGGCGGCAACAACTGTCGCCCAAATTGACCAATTTTCAAAAATCTGTCTTCTTTTACAACACGCAATGTTTAGGAGAAACCAAATGCATGTCGATGATAGAGCAGAATGCCTTATACCAAAATTGTAAATTTTGGTTGATCTCCGGGGGGTAGGGGTCTCTGGCCCTAAGACCATAAAATGGAAATTACGGACTTAAGCCAAATTTTGATTACTTATATCTTAAGATACAAAAAGGCGAAAATTACATTGTGTCAACGAGATTAGGGGCAAACACGGCACCTCCGACAAAAGCGTAAGGTAGGATCAGGTGCCATGAGGAGTAAAGCTCGTCTGCTGACCGGTCACACCCGCCGGAGCCCTCTAGTCGAAATAAAGGTAAACGGGCATTACCCGTAGTTCCAAATTCTAGTAGGAAAATCCTAACAAAGGGTATGAACAAATCAGTCAACATATGACTTAGTGATAATTTTTAATCGCAGAACAGTCATTGATGAGCGGACCTAGAATTTTGCGAAATGATGACTTTTAAACGAGATTCGTTATAACCGCTGCAGCATCAACTTTTTTGTTAGTATGTTGGCCTCGCTTTAAAACGTCCGCATTGACGCATGCAGCTCCTCTTGGTATCAATCAACTGGGAGATATATACACACACATAGCAGGTGATAGTGGTATATTACTACATAGCAAAAGAAGTTGACGATTGAAATCAAATGTCATCACGTGTTATACATAGAATGTAGTATTGTCAGTCTCTAGCCATTGGAATTTAGAACCACAGATGTTTAAAACCATAGCACGATTTCAGAAGAAATCAAACTGCAAACATATATGGTAGAACTATCATTTGTTATGAATAATTTCTCCAAGTTAGCTGGATTTGAAATTTAGTACTTAGGGTCTATTCTCAGTCTTATGGTCTTGAGGCCAGGACCGTGGGGGGGGGGGGACAACCAAAAAAAACAGACACAAACTATATAGTTACAATAGATGTTTATCATGATAAAACATTATGAAAAAAAGCATACATTATAAATACAATGTAAATATAGATATATAATAGTAAAGAAGATAAATCATTAACATCATCTAATACACAATACATCCTAATACCGTAAGTTAGATAATGTTAGAGAAAAAAAAAAGATATATACATTATCACAATATTAAAATAATCAAAATAGCATTATATAGAAAATATAATAATATAATATAATATAAAACACTAATGTACAAGTTTGCCCCCCCCGCCCCGCCGGTCTTGTGGCCTCAAGACCATAGAACTAGAGAATAGACCAAGTCTTAAAATTTCAAATCCGAGGCTAACTTTGCAGAAATTAATTACATAAACAAATGAAGTTCTAATATATGTTTGCATTTGATTTCTTTTCTGAGATCGTGCTATTGGTTTTAAACTCGTGTTTCTAAACTCCAATGCAGACTGACAACTACATTAGTATTGATAAACGTGATGACTTTGACTTTGCCAAATTCGTCAACTTTCCTTTTCTATGTTAGTAATATCCCACTGATCACTGCTTATGGTGTGTATATCTCCCAGTTGATTCGATACGCAAGGAGGGATGCTATGCGTATGCGGACTTTTAAAGCGAGGCCAACTACTAACAAAAAAGTTGATGCTGCAGGGTTAAACGACATCTTCGTTTAAATCATCATTTCGGCCAAATTCATACGGTCGCTTTTGATAATGACCATTGTTTGCGATACAAATTATATCACTAAGTCATCATGTTGAACTGATTTGTTTCATACCCTTTGTGGATTTCCTACTAGATTATGAATCGGGTAATCCGCATTTACTGTATTTCGACAAAGGGACTCACGGGGGTGTGACCGGTTCAGCCAGACGATGCTACTCCTCCATAGGCACCTGATTGCCTACCTTCGCTTTTGTCGGAGTGGTCCGTGTTGCCCTACCACTCGTTGACACAATGTTAATTTCGCTTTTTGTATCTTAGAGATATTAAGTAATCAAAAAAATTGGCTTAAGTCTATTCTCATTTTGATGGTTGGCCAGAACCCCTTACCCCGGAGATCACCAAATTACAATTGCTTGTATAGGCATTCCTGCTCTACTCACATGCATTTGGTTATTACTCCACATGTGCTGGTGTAAAGGAAGAAGATTTTTTGAAAATTGGTCATTTGGGACAGTTGTTGGCCGCACCCCAAGGCCCCAGGGTTGCATAGACCTGAAATTTACAATTATGTGCCCTTGTTCCAAAGTTGCCTCAGGCCAAATTGAAAAGATTATTGACTGGTGGTTATTAAGAAGGAAGTTAAAAATGTTCAATTGTTAATTAAAACACATTTCATCAATGGACCATTTTGGCCCCACCCTAATGCCTAAAACGCTTACTCCTAGGATTATGAAATTTGCAATTTTGATAAAAAGACTCACATATTCATCAAATAACAGTTCAGTTCATATATATCAATGAGCATTCAAACGAATTGTTTTTCAATGTTTTACGATTAACACTATTGTACCAAGTTTGGCCCCGCCTGGGATCAGAACCCCTACCCCGCGGGATCACCAAATTTAAATTTTCGGTAAGAGGGCTTCCTGCTCACATTCACTGATGCATTTGGTTTACTCTCAGACATGTTGCCGTCTGTAAAGAAGAAGATTTTGAAAATTGGTTACTTCTTTGGCATTTCTGCCACCCCAAGCCCAGGGGTGGCAAGAGACCTAACATTTAATTTATGTGCCCCTTGTTCCAACGTGTTCATATTAATTTGAGCAAGAAGTTGGACTGGCTGGTTATATTAACGAAAAAGGTAAAAAATGTCCAATTGTTAAACGGACGACGCGGACGAAAACCAATAGCAATTAGGCACCTGAGTTATACTCAGGTGATCTAAAATCATTGAAAAATGTAGTAGACATGAATTAACACTGAATACAATCGTGAAACATATGATAAATAGACCAACATCAAAATGTTAGGTGAACACGGAAGATTGTAGACGATCCTGTGAAGAAAAAGTCGAAAGATAATTGAACAGTGATCAAATCTCGGTTGTTTTCTAACAGACTACAAACAAGAGTGGTAAACACGACCCTTGGGTAAACCTTAAAGCGGGATTAAGTGCAAAAGAGGAGTAACTACTTCCTGTCGATCAGTACACTTTGCCGTTAAGCTCGTTGTATTTGATCACGTGATCCAGAGTAACGGTAGTCAAAATACAGTAAAGAAATTAATAAAGAACAACCAAAGATCGGTTATAAAACAAATCATACATCATTTTGACTACTGTTTATTACTATCAAGTTAGATACTTCTAATGGAATAACAATGTTCAAAAATGCTTACTTTAAACCCCTGCACAACAACTTGAGGAACGCACCTAGATTCAAAAGCTGATCATACGTAGAACAATGTCTTGCGTATCAAATAAGTTGAGACATGTAAGACGCGCAATGCAGGAGATGAGATGCTTACATGTACAATACAAATAGGCGAAGGTAACAACCGTGTTAAACGCAATCATATATCCAAAAAAATATACAAAAATTCGAGTGTGGGGCACACCGGCACCCGACAAACGCGAAGGCAGGATCAGTGTGCCATGGCAGGAGTGCATCGTCTGCTGACCGTCACACCCGCCGTGAGCCCGTAGTCGAAATAAAGTAAACGGGCATGTACCATTGTCAAATCTTAGTAGGAAAAAGTCTAACAAATGGTATGACAACAAATCGTCAACATATGACTTAGTGATACTTTGTTAATCGCAAAAAAGTCATATAGCGACCGTAGAATTTGCGAAAGATGACTTTAAACGGAGATTCGGTTATAAACCCTGCAAACTTCAACTTTTTTGATATACACATAAATATGAGAAGATTAACGATGGAGAAACTTAAGTCGTGCCGTGTGTCATATTACTTGACTTTTTTAATGTGCCGTTGATGATTGTCATGTCTCATAAGATATCCAAGTTACCCAAAATTGATATGAATGGGCTCTGTGGTTGTTACAAATAGGCGAAGTTAACATCACATGCATCAGTCAAACTAAGTGGTCATATGTAGCGACCCGTAGAACTTTGCGAAATGATGACTTTAAACGAGATTCGTTATAACCTGCAACATCAACTTTTTTGGTATGTATAGTTGCTCGCTTCAAAAAGTCCTCATTAATGCATGGCAGTGCCCTTGCGTATCGAATCACTGAGGAGACATACGACACCATAAGCAATGATATTTTCTCATTTAACTGCAGAATTCCAGGTTAGGTGTTGCAGACATTCAGACTGAATTGTCGTTTACGCACGATACTTCTAATTCAGTGCGCAGCTAGGTTAAGGTTTTCCCCGAGGAAAAATCGCAGTCTGTACTAAATGCTACTCCAGCTGCTTTTCGCGGATCTGACGTCACAATGCAAAATTAGCTCAATAATGTCATACGCTTGACGTCAATTCGTTAGGGAAAATGTCATAATATTAGAGTCTCTTTTAGTCTCTATTTACCAGCTTACAAAAGATAAATGTGATTACGTGTAAAATTTCACGTGAAAACTATATTAATACAATTCACTTTTCCTGTGTATTTGCGATCCACTTCTCCACGAAATTCTCGATATCATCATGCGGCCAATGTTATATCTACATTATATCGCGACCTTGAAATCGGCCCCGTTTTCTGCATCTAGTTTACAAGGACTCATTTGCATAAGTGGGTTACGCCGTAAACAATGCCGCCAAGGTTACACGATTACCTTGCTACAGTCAGTTACACAATTTTTGGACTATAGATTCTGCAATTTCATTCATATCTTTTGAAAAGTGTTGGCGGTGCACTTCCTTACTGTATACTATTTAGGTACAGTATCTAAAGGACTGTGACGGCAACTCTGAGTAATCAGAGGGCTGGCAACATTGTTGTTATTGATTTTTTCCCATTTTTCAGAGAAGTATGCACTTGCTCTCTAACGATTTCATGTTTAAGAATTTTTATTTTTTATGAGTTATAATAAATTTTCCGCTGGTAACACGCTATGTAGAACATTTGGGCATTAAGAAGGGCTGTTTGATGTTTCCAAAAATAAAGTGTTTAGTAATTAAGCTGACGTCCAGGGTAATCTAGTATGGGGAAATGGTCATTGAATATCCGGTCGCAGTCAACGCGTATGAAAAGTATGGTCTCGATTATTTCCCGATATAATTAAAATGATTGTAACTTTGAGGCTGTGAAATTCACATCAGATTAACTGCATTTTCTAGTTATGGGAGACCTTAACGTAATTGCGTGGTTGCAATCATGCTCGGAAGAGTTAGATCGTACAGCTGAATCTAGTGATTTGAACGATCAAGGTTGAACTTGTTTTTTAGACAGAACATCACGGGTTAGACGAGGAATATGTAGTCGAGAGTGATCATGTTGTTATACTGTTCCGGGATGGTGCATTACGGGAACCACGTGTGGCTATTTGCTTTTATTAATATACCATTCGGACATTAAAGTACACTGTATAAGAACCAATATTGTCAGGCTTGTATAGGATATTTCTGCTCACAGTACTTCACTTTTATGTCAGCCTCCTTGATGCAGTTATGCGCAAAACGTTAATTTTGGCATCTGTACAATGACAGTCTTCCAACAGATCTTTGGAGCAAAATTCAAGATTAATAACTTTATCATCGCTATGGTCTGAGATAGACCCAATAGTTGAATGCAAACAGTGTGATAAGATAATTTTGCAACTTAACATTGTAGCACACTTCCTTCCAATCGTCCATTTGGATTGTATATCATTCAGAGGCCACACGTCTCAAAAATTTTTACATTTCAAAACAACGCAATCAAATATCGAGAACCTGTATATTTGATAGACTACTGGTGACTGAACTATGTGCATTAAATGAAATTGATAAAAACACGTTTCACTGAAGATATTCATATGGTAGACAATAATGTGACAAGTATTAGTCAGGCATTTTACAAAAATGTATGAAAAAATAGTTGAAACAAATTCATCGAAAATTACTACTAAGTTTTTTTTTTCTTTTCCCATTGTGAACTGTTTTTAGATATACAAAGCAAATATTTCATACTGTCATGTTTTGTCATGGATAAACACCAATAAAACTTCAATTGATGAATATTTCAAAGTGTGCTGTTGATGGCTTCTTCTCTTTGAGTTATACACACGGCTTTATGTAAAAATGTCAATGCATACAGAACCATTAACAGTCCTGCAACGACCAGAAGACTGATGATACCAACAATGTAAAAAGCAGAATTGCTTTTATATACGCCTCGCTTATCTTCAGCACATATTTTATCCTTGTTAAGGATGTTGGTAGATTTCTCAACAGCCTCTGTAAATATTTACACCATATTTTAAAAACGCCAAACAAGTAGTCTATATGCATGAAACCAAAATTGATGAATCTGTTGGTCAGACCAGTGCCTTCATGCAAAACGATCTATAACAATTATATTCAAATTCAAAATATGTGCTTGGGGTGTGTGCATGAACGGTTAAGGTTTCAATGTTGAAAAACTCTCTGAAAAGTAAATAAAAAATTAGAACATTTATAGAATCGCAATTTTGATGTTTATGGAAATATTCGCTTAAATAGAATCTTTTAGAATATTGAAGGTTTAGTAAGGTTAAAAATCCTTGACCTGATTTGATAGTAACCGAAGAACATAAGTGTGTTTCCTCGATACATATTCGTGGGATATGGGTGTTCATGGAGTAGTCCTTAAACACAGCAATCCAAGGTATGGTACCTATATTATCTTGTGTTTTGAACTCATAGAGATATTCTACAAGTGGGCAGTTTGCCAAGTGGGCAGTGATTTGTTCCTTAAGACTCATTTAATATTTTAAGTCATCTTGAAATACACACAAAGCACTTTGTGGTATATAAGAGTGATATGTGCATAACAATTTTCTATTTC
>CAJDSM010046625.1:5158-16987 GCA_903981925.1 Ostrea lurida | reverse complement strand
TCAAAAGTGGATGGTGTCCCCAATAGTGCGAATGGTCTGCGGCCAAAGTGCGAGGTTTGTTAAGCTTACGGACGCCAAAGTGCGATGGCCACGCCAAAGTGCGATGGTCTAACACGTTACTCCAACGTGCGATGGTCTAAACACGCGAAAGTCCGATGGTGTTGTAACGTTTGTGACGTCACGTTATTATGACGTAAATCCCGAAGAAATCTAACGTCAGCTTGCCCATCGGATACACGAGAAAGTCTCACGCACCGACATTGTATGTCGCGGTGCGCAAGACATGCGAGGAGTTCCGAGTGTAGCTTGCCCTGACGAATATTTTTCGAGGATAACTGAAGAAAAGGAGATCCGAAAAGTTTATGAAGAGAACTGGACTCTGTACTTTTTATCAGCTTTATCGAGCTTTTGGCGCATGGTTAAGGACCATCGCACTTTGGCGTGTCAGACCATCGCACTTTGGCGTGTAGACCATCGCACTTTGGGCATGATGGGGAACCATTGCACTTAATTTGGCGTGTCAGACCATCGGGTTTGGCGCAGACCTCGCACACTTTGGGGCGACCATCGCACTTTGGAGTCCTACATTATATAATTTTTTTTTAACATTTTTTTTACTCTTTCTAATCTAATTAGTGCGTTTTACTTGTGTGCAAGGATAAATTTCAACCCATCAACATAATCTTTGATTTTTTTCGAAATGATCAGCATCAGATGCCAAAAGTGATTTCTCGGTCATATATGCTTTTGAACATACTTAATGAATCCCGGAAAATCAGTAATTATATTAACACTCCAACCTGCCCATTTTTTTAAAATAGTAAGGTGTAAAGACGCGATATGTGTTAAGGATTCCGTAAAGCGAGAGACTGGAAACTCGAGAACATTTTATATCTCACCCACAAATACAGTAGAAGCTAAAGTCTTCGTGTAAGACACATATTGGAATTCGAATACAATTCCATGACGTAATACAAAACAGTAGTTTACAAGACTTAAGACTAACTTCCTGAAAATATATGGAGAAAGATCTGTAACACAATGTTTCATTTCTGAAAAGGGGGGGGGGGTCGAACAAATGTAATTATATCATGTACACAGATTTTTTTGGGTGTGTGTGTGTTTGTGTTGCATGTCTACTGGTTATCCCCGGAAAATAAAAAAAAAGAAGAGGACGTGTTGGACTCACAAAATGAACAACTTTAGGTCCACCAAAATAATGTTAGGACTCATGAGGGAAATAATATTTTACACCGTGTGAAACAAATTGACAGAGTGACTGGTACTATTAATAACCATGTGTTTAAAAAGGACAAAATGAAACCATATCTTACTTGGCGAGGGAATTCTTCATATTACTTGGCGAGTTGAGATGTCATTTTGTATATATATATATTAATATACTGACAAAATGTTTGTGTTGCTTATGATTTTTCATATACTAGTATTCCGTCAACACGCGTGACCCCGTGTTCACCCTATCCTGTACTGTACATGTGTATTGGCTTTCATCGTGCCCGGTGGTATCACTCAGGACTTCGGTGTCCCTGCATCAGCCGCTGTTTTCTGAAGCAAGCAGTTGTAACAGTGTCGGGTCTACATATAGCAGATCTACATATAGCAGACACTACTAGGTCAAATACGAACAAATATACAAGGCACTAAAATACGAAAGACTATCAGTATCATGTGTAGAAATGAACGTGCATTCTATAATACCTCAAAATAATATACAACTATGAAAAAAAAATTATGTTGTGATTACATGAAAATATACATGCATAAATATTTTGATTATAGGATTTCACTTTCTGATTGAAAGTTAGAAAGTTAACTTACTGTGTGAAATAAGGAGCGCCAAATTAACATCACTCAAATAATTGAACTTATCTAAAGAGATCATGATCAATTCAATTATTGCCCTTTTCAATTGAATTGATGTGCGCATCTAATCAGTTGCTGTTCTTGCTCTCAATAATTGAAGATTCAATTGAAGAGAGCAATAATTGATTTTATACGTGCATTAATTTAATTATTGAGAGCATCAATTGATTTAATGCGCACATTAATTCAATAGATGAGAACGATAATCGATTTAATGCGTATATTAATTCAATTGAAATGAGCAATAATTGATTTGAAAGGCACATTAATTCAATTATTGCTTTCTTTAATCCAATTGATACGCTCATTATTGTGATGAAATTATTGCTCGCAAAATTTAATTTGGATCTCAGTATACACAAGTTAAGTTTGATGCAAAGCATCAAATCGGCCGCTAAAATTTTTAATATTCTGAATTATTTCCAATGAAACATGTATACCGAAACGACCAACATGCTCGAGACGGGCTGTCTCCGATCCCTAGCTTCTACGTTGAAATGTCAAAAAAGTGCAGAAATCAAGCATGCATCTAAGTAAACAGAATGAAAGGCATACTCCGGATCTGATCTGTCACATGATGATAGCGATACCATTTCCTGGATTGGCATATTGAACTGCGAATCAGATTTGCAGGTTGAGATTTTACATTAAACATAAGTCAAAATATATCTAAATCAAAATATCTGAAGCTGCAGCAATAACTTGTTTTAATCTATTCATTTATCTAATCATTATCTGGAAACCTCATAATGAATTGCTTCTACTTTTCACACAATGCCATTTCGGGGAGTATTTGTTGTAAACACTTCGTATAAAAATCGTAAATTCATTTTTGTTGAGTAATGGATAAAAATGAAATGCATTGATTACAGATATTAATACTTTTATTTATACTTATTTCTAAAATCGTTTATTCAGAACTTTTACACATATTATTAAATCAATTTTTCAAAACACCAAAACCAAAGACACCCTCTCTCCCCATGTGCAGATCCTAACACAATCACAAATAGATCGGCCGCTCCTGCGGCCGATAATAATTTGATGATCTCTTTAATTCAATTGAGGACATCTCTTAGTATATAGTTGTTCTAATTAAAAGACTTATTGCTCTCTTTAAATGAATTAATGATATGAATTTTTCAATTGAAGAGAGCAATAAATGAATTATTGCGCACATTAATTGCGCACATAATGATAACATTAACACAATTAAAGAGAACAATAATTGAATTATTGGGTGCATTTATTCAATAAATGCGCGCTTCGAAGTTTATTCATGTATTTAAAAGATTCTGTACCATAAATTTATTAACTTTTGCATGTTTCATGATAATATAAACATTTACCAAATCAAACGCTTCCAAGACTTCATATTTGTTTGCAACTTACCTATATTATTTTAACTACGATATCTTTTTTTTCGTATTTCGAGATGTTTTTTATAGGATACTGATTGGCTTCGTACTGAAGTGAAAAGGTGAGATTAACGACCCAAACAGGACAGGACTTGGTCCCTGGATACACACCAAGAGGTGGGGTCAGGGCAGCTATGCTTATGAAGAAATGTCTTAAGTTAAGCTATATCTTAGCAGGGTCTTTACGACACATCGTAAACTTAATCCAGTCTTTCGAAGGACTGTTCTATGATATCTTAAGATTTTTCTTAGGATTATATTTACTTTGTCTAAGACCGCTCTTTGGTTTGGTTTGGTTTGGGATATCGCCTGTTTCACTTCAAATCGTGGGTAGCATTCACGATTTTTTTGACCCACTGGAAGTTTTCGCGCTGTTTTTGGCGATGTTTCCATTACATTCTCTGACAGTTGGTGTGTTCATGTATGAACACTATATAATTATACATGATACACATGTATAAAGATTCACCTAAACACCACTATGGTGCTATACGATGGAACACACATCAGATAAAAAGTATCTACAGATGAACATTAGGAAAAATTTTCATGCATTAAGTGTGCAAAAGCTGTTTTTGATTCCAAGCTGAGGGTTATTTGACAATGGGCAGATAGTGGGGGGGGGCAAATGAATAATGGGATAAGAGTCCGAAATGAGGTTATTCTCGCAGTGGTCGTTGTTTGGATTTTGACAATGAGCAAGGAGTTGGACATTCGTTTCAAATGTGTATGCATGTCGGATGCATTTCGACCATTGTTTTGAAAGAGTTTGGTGTCAACAATAGGACCAAGTGCACGGGGTGTATTGTTTGTGAAGGACTCGTCGCATCTATAAGGACAATTAGAGAGGGTCGGTCAAAAGTTGAATACAGAGAGAAACGAGAGAGAGAGAATTATTCAAATATTCATTTAATTGCTAAAAGACTATTGAACCATGATTTAAGGTGAATGCTACACCAGAGAATTGACGTGGATGAAAAGTAGAAGGATATGATTAAACAATATTTGAAAAATAAAAAAAATCCAAATCAGCTCTTATTCGTCAAAAAATGCAATTTTGGTCTAAAGCAATTTTGGAAAACAAATTAAACCCCTGCTGAAATCGAACCCGCGATCTGAGTTCAGAAAGGCAAACGTACTAACTTAACTGGAGTAGTCGGTAGGCATCTTAATTTGAAATGAAATTAACATATAACCCTGATAGAGATATTTTTCATCCAGTTTTCGAACGGAAGTCAGGCAATATGACGATGGCTCATTCACCCTTAGAGAACTAAAGAGAGAGAGAAGAGGGGGAGGAGTGAGAGAAGAGAGAGAGAGAAGAGAGAGAGAGAGAGAGAAGAGAGAGAGAGAGAGAGAGAGAGAGAGAGAGAGAGAGGAGAGAGAGAGAGAGGAGAGGAGAAGAGAGAATATCATTACCCAACATGATTGACATAACGCAAATTTAATGTTTGATTGAATAAACAAAAAATCTTAAGACAACATTTAAGACATCTTAATTTAAGATATAACTGAGACCCTTTTAATTTACATCCTAAGATGCATCTTAAGATAGTCCTAGATGTGTACCTAAGAATCTTCGTAAATATTATCTAGGGTATATCGTAAGATAGTTCATAAAGCATGCCTGCAGGTGTTTAGGAGGAGTTAAACTCCCCAGTCGGACCGTCACTTCCAGCCGTGGCCATGTCAAATAAACATCATCAGTAAATCGTAGTCAAAATCTGTATAAAGAACGGCCTTTGGACACGCCAGGACAAACTGGATTCTAATGGCAGATTGTATGGGAAAACGGAGAAGGCCGTTATAACGGACAAGAATTCCGAAATGCTGACTTTGTAGGAAATGCAGAGTTAATATCATGGAATACATAATTAAACTTTTTATGGACGAAGAATGTTGCTTATAATGTGTTAACGTAGCGTTGCTTAGTAAATTGAACTAAGAAAACGGCTGCAAGGTACGGAAGGATTACTGTAACCGTAATCCGCAGGTGATTAAAGATCCTGTGGTGGGCGAACGCAGTCAAGTCTAAATATTCTGGTCCCATCGTCCGCGGGGGCTCAGTGGTAAAGCTTTCGCCTCGTGATCGGAGAGTCGTGCGTTTTCGAGCTAAAGCTATAGTCTAAATTTGCAGCCCTTCACCGGCATTGTCACGTCTCAATATGGAGTGAAATATTTTCGCGGGACGAAAAAAAACAAATAATCAACAATTGAAGAATCCAAGTGGTGAACCAGTTTTGGCGATCTTCTAAAGCACTCAAATTTCATGAAGCGAGCAAGCAGATAACGCTTTGTGCGACATGTGATGTGAGACCTAATGTGTTGGTTGATGTTATAGTAGAGTGACGTCGTGTGTTTGGTCTTTTGTATGGAGGGTCATTTCAAAAAATGTCTTTATTTCGGATATGATATAACTAAAAAATGATGAACGCTATATATTTGTAATTTTTTCATCCTTTATTTTGATTATCTAACTAATTACTGGCAATAAAACAACAAAAATTGCAAAAAACAATATGTTCCATTTGTTTTCACGTATATCAAGGGTTATACATGCATACAGCTAAAAAATATGTCCCTGCGTGTTACTTTAATAAAAATTGAATATTTATTTATATCAAAGAAAGATATATGATTTATTTCATGGAAATGAATTACGCTACAATTATAGAAATTATGCGTTCTACAAAAGGCTTATATGTTTGTAAAAAACATATATATTACTTTTTTGTCCTAAGTTAGCTCTTTCTGCAAAATTTGCCAAATTGAACATGAATTGTTCTATATTTTGGAATATACAAAGACATAACACAATGACATGGTTCACAAACTATGTGAAAGATAGTAATTTGCAATATATTTAACAAAAGTCAGGGATCATTAGTGATTCAATAATGATATTATTTTTCAATATTTCTTTGACAAGATAACAGGAGGACAACACTGTAACAGCAGAGACAAAACTGGTACAGGAAGGGATAATCTTTTTTTAATGTTTCGGTGTTATTTGTTTCTTTTTTAATTATACTTTATTGACGATAATATTTTTTATTAGCACACATAGATTATATATAGAGCATTTAATTTCAAAAAAACTACCAAAAAACCTAACATAGATTAAATTATAGAGTTCTAGTATTTTAAAAAAAACTCAAAACTCCAAAGTCCTTAATGTTACCATTTACAGTCCCGTGACTGTTACAAAAGCTGCCAAAATTTTGTTCTTTAAAAGACTTTTGAAATATATCGAATCAACCTATATTGTAAATTTTTATAACTATTGCAAACAATTTATATCAATTTACGTCCATCTGTATTGGAAAATATTGAAAATATTCAGTTGGATAAAATCGATTAATGTACACTTGTTGTACTTTATGTTACCCTCTCATTGTCCGTCGTGTGTTACTTAAATCAAAAGACGTGAATTTAATTATGCTTACGATTATACACACCTTGTTAATTGATTCAATACAATTTACACTACGTCTTTAAAGCTAGGGGTCTTAGTAAGCTCGTGACGTCCATGGACTGAGTGAAAGTGCTCATATTTATAGGGGATTTATACTATTTTTTCATTTTAATTTGGTGTATTTTTAATTTAGTAAAATGGAATTAAGTAAACTTATCCAATACATCATTGAATCTGAATAGACCTAGATTCACCAATTTCTTGTCGCCAAATTTGGTTGTTCATCTATCCCCACAATATCTCATACTAATAGAGTCTACATTATTTGTATTAACTGATAATTCACGTCGTTAGCAACATAAAAATATCTGTAATTTAAAGATTCTTTTTCATAGTAATGCAATAATGCACTTGAGGAATTCAGATAAAACAATTCATCCACTTGTACATATATATTTTATTTTATCCTCTATTATGTGGAAATCATCTCGCCAAAATGGCATTTTAGAGCCAACAAAGATTGTAAATATAAATGGATGATGCCGTGAAAATTTTATGCTGAGAAGGGTAGATTTTTTAATGCATTTTAAAAGCATTCATATATGAACAATCATATTTATGCGAGTTTGAATGAAAAATATCACAAGTTCAATGTTGTATTCATATTTAGTTGATTTTTGCTCAGTTTGCTGTCATGATTTTCGACTCGCACGTGGGCCGTATTGGTTCAATTTTGTTACCATATTATTAAAAACATGAAATATGTTAAAAATTTCACTTCTATTTATCACTAATATCCTAGACATATCTATTTCATATTTAAAGAAAAAAATTGCAGGATTCATACCTCCAACAAAAATTTTGACAATCTAGGAGCTTCTTCAATGAATTCTGATATATGCCGGTTTGACAGATGGTGGTACACTGTAATTTAAAATGCCATTTAATTTACTCTTATAACTGACAAACCCCTAATTTTTTGCTTTATATCATTGCCGATAAAATGAACAATCTAAGTATTTAAACTAAATTTTTTGAGAAGCACAATAAGTCCAGGAGTTAGGACCTACCTGTAAGAAAAGTTGGATATAATAATCAGAATCATTATTCTATAAATACGAAATAACGGCATTGTTTGTCTTTAATTCCATGGTGTTTACGTTTTTAAAAAGTACACGGCGGACAGTAGAAACATTAACGGACATAGCGCAACCAAATTTTGGCGAAATCCATCTAGTAAGGCGGTCTGTCAAGGACACGCCAATATCATTCCAACAAAATTACCCTGTTTAAAAACATTTAGAGATATCCAATTTTAAGGTAGACAGTCCCATCATAATTGGTATAGTCTAGGTTGCATTGCGTAACATTAAAGACCTACATCAGAAAATACGGAAGTGTATAATTACATATCATTTGTTGAAATGATATTCCTTTCTGATCAACCTTCAGATCTTATCCCCATCGCACTGACTTTCATTTTCCATGAATAATTGTATTCAGATGAGTCCAGATATTGTAGGTTCTAAAGCGCAAAGGGATACATTGATTCATTACACAGGATATCTCTTTTGTGGTTAACAACGAAGGCATCATGATTGTTCAAAGTACACACGATTAGATTACGTGATAAAATGTAACATTTATAGACATTTCAAATTTGTTGAATGCTGTCACAACCTCCTTTACTATTCTAGATCTTTTTCAACAATTATAGTTTTACATACTGGAAATATTTTTTCTTGCATATTTTCGACTCTCCATGTAATGAAAAATAGCCTTTAGACAATGCATTATTATTTTGAACCAAATTGCATAATTAATTGTCGAAAAATATTAATTCTTTACAAAATCGTTGTAAGTGTTTAATCCATTTATGTCAAGGTTAGTAAATGAAGATATTCACATTCCAACAAATCAATTTAAAACGTTTAAAATAGTTCAGTTTAACTAAATAAATGCGAATGGCCACAACATTTAAGACATTTTTTTGAAAATGAACCATGAAACGATTGTCCATTGAAACTGCCATTTTACGGTCTTCTTTGTGTATTAGTAAAAAAGTCCCATATCACACTTTACCGGATTGTTACCCAAACAAGTTTGGAAATATTGCCTTTGCATTTATTTTTTCTCAAACTATATACATTTAATTTTAATTGAAACATTATTTATTATGCAAAAACATAATAGGATTTAGGCAGCAAGGTAAGCCTATGTAAAGCCTTCTCCTTAAAATATTTCTCAAATATACATGGAAGTAGGAGAAGATTTTCTAAGATTTTTGAACATAATTATATACATTCTCACTGCATGGCCATAACCCCCACCCTCTGGTTGGCCCAGACCCGGAGACGGCCATATGAATTTCACTAATTTTAAAATCTTGAAAGAGGCTTCATGGACATCATAATCATGCATTTATTTGGTATTTATAATGGAAAGTAGAATTTGAAATACTGCAGCATGCTTATGAAACTATCTTTAAGATATACCCTAAACTATATATCTTACGAGGGATTCTTAGGACAATCTTAGGACTCTCTTAAATGCATCTTAGGATGTAAAATAAAAGGGTCTCAGTTATATCTTAAATTAAGATGTCTTAAATGTTGAAGATTTTTGTTATTCAATTAAACATTAAATTTGCGTTTATTTGGTAATAATCTCTCCTCTCTCTCTCTCTCTCTCTCTTCTCTCTCTCTCTCTCTCTCTCTCTCTCTCTCTCTCTCTCTCCTCTCTCTCTCTTTTTCTCTCTCCTTAAAATCATGTTCAATAGTCTTTTAGCAATAATAGAATATTTGAATATTTTTTCTCTCTCTTATCTCTGTAATTCACTTTGACAACCCTCTCCCTATTGTCTATAGTGAGCGAGTCTTCACAAACAAACACCCCGTGTGCAACTTGTCTATTGTTGTGACCAACCAACTCTTTCAATAATCTCTCTAAGGAAGGGTTTATTTTTAAAATTTCAAACAATGTCAAAATACATGCCGACATGTATACACATTTGAAACAAATGTCCAACTCCTTGCTGATTAGTCAAAATCCAAACAACGACCACTAGCGAGAAAAGCGCTCATTTATAAACCTCCATTCCGGACTCACCCCCCCCCCCCCTCCTCTCTCTCTCTTATCTGTCCATGTCAAAAAACTTCAGCTGTGAATCAAAAAACAGGCTCGCTCATTAATGGCATGAAAAATTTTTCCTTATGTTTCATCTGTAGATTTTTTAGTCTGATGTGTGTTCATCTATAGAACCTATACGTATTAGGGAAATCTTATATAATTACATGTATATAGTTCAATACATACGACACACACTGTCGACGAGAATGTAATGAACATCATCAAAAATAACAGCCGAAAACTTTTCAGTGGTGAAAAATCGTGATGCTACCACGAATTTGAAGTGAAACAGGCTGATATCCAAACCAACCAAACCAAAGAACGCGTCTAAGACAAGTCCGTTGGGACTTAAAGTTAAGATATATCTTAAGAAAAATCTTAAGATAGGACAGCTGCGAAAGACTGGATTAAGTTTACGATATGTTCGTAAGACCCTGCTAAGATGTATCTTAATCTTAAGACATCTTCATAAGCATACCTGCAGGTTTCTATAGATACCTAGATGCTGAACCCTAAATCCAGCAGGGAGGCCATGAAATAGAGGACTTCTTTTTTTCTTAAACATATATTATCGGGAGTAAAAAAAAATTCTTAAGATTATACATATTCACTGTATGGTCATATTGGCCGCACCCATGGGGCCTGAACTCTGATCAAAGAGACCACGAATTGTATTTAATCGACATCATAATATATGAAATAGAGAAGACATACATGGTATGGTCATATAGGCCCCGCCCTATATGGGCTGAACCCTTGACCCTGTGGCATTCATATTGAGTAAAGAGATTCATTTAGCTTTTCTCCTAAAAGAGAAGATCTTCTTGAAATGATCTTTGAAATTTGGTAGTTTTTGTCACTTTTTGCCTCGCCCCTAAGCCCCAGGGGTACAAGAGTCCTGAAATTAACATTACAATTTATGTGCTCCTTGTCCAATACATGCTTCATCCATTTCCTGAGCAAAATCATTAGGTAAAACACGTGAATTGCTGATTAGAAATATTTATATATATATGTGTCAATTCTAGCTTTTGTACGCTTTGGATAAAGCATCAATTTGATGGAAAGGTGACTTAATAGATTATTTATAGATGATTTTAAAAGTGCGAAATAATTTAGAAAACTATATTTACAAATCGTGATGATTGTCATGAATAAATTATTATCATTATGAAAGTATTTGTATTATTATTATTCAATTCATAGGCTGAACACACAAATCTACAACGGAAACTAATTTTATAATTTACATGTGCTTCGAGTTTCACAGTCGAAATTGGTGTTACATTTAATAAAGTTAAGTTACGGTAATTAACGTGCCTGTGATACGCGTCAATCACATTGATCAAAATGAACTCTACTTTTAGGAGAATTTAGAGAAGTTGTCAAGAATAATATTCAAGCGTGTATAAACCAGCTAGGCCCCTACATGTATTTCGATGAATTCTATCAATTTCTTGAGTTTTAGAGGTATGTTTCTTAATTATCAAAAAAAAAAAAGTATCAGACACACTAGGAGAAAAGTAATATGATAAAAGTCGTCAATGAATACTGCGCATATACATGTATACTAAAAGTGGACGTTGGTGTGTGATATTTAATCCTTTACACGAGGTGATATTTAATTCATGAAAGGGATAGTACAGATTGGTCTCTGAAAGCAAAACAAAAAACAAAAAAACAAAAAACAAAAACGAATGCGCGGAATAGTATACTATTTATATAAATAGTTTATGTGAGCATTCAGCTCAATTTGAAATTGTCAATATTACAAGTTTTCCAATTCCATTGAAGACGAAACAGACACTACCTATGTTTTACGTCTTAGGTTCGAATATCTGTCCAAATGAAAAATCGGACCCAGGATCTCAAGAAATGCTTTTTGGATTCAACCTCGGANGAATGCGCGGAATAGTATACTATTTATATAAATAGTTTATGTGAGCATTCAGCTCAATTTGAAATTGTCAATATTACAAGTTT
>CAJDSM010046623.1:1463-15000 GCA_903981925.1 Ostrea lurida | reverse complement strand
GATCGTTGATTTATCGCACTTATATTAATGCTGAGAGTGTTCGCACCCGGCCGTCTCAAATCTAAGACGTTAAAATAGGCAGTGATTGTTTCTTCACAAAGAGCTCGGCATTTAGAAGTGAGAATCACGGGTCTTTCGGATATGATCTTAAAAACGGAAGTACTATGTCGCAGCAGGTCGAAATCGAACCTGCCCTTTTTATTTGTGACTTCAAGTGTTTTAACTGTTACAAGTAACACTCTTAAGCGTCATCATATTTTCAATTTTGCCAGCTAATATTTCGCGGTGTTAATCAATATTTCATAAGCCAAATTGCCAAATAGAAAAGTACTTAGATTATAACAAATCTCGTTTAAAGTGATCATTTTGCAAATTCTACGGTCGCTATAATGACCTTGTTTGCGATTACAAAGTATCACTAAGTCATATGTTGACTGATTTGTTTCATACCATTTGTTAGACTGTCATTTTCATACTAGATTTGACGACGGGTAACCCCGTTTACTTTGTTTCGACTACAGGCTCACGGCGGGTGTGACCGGTCAGCAGAGGATGCTTACTCCTCCATGGCACCTGATCCTGCCTTCGCTTTCGTCGAAGGTCCGTGTTGCCCTACACTCGATTTTGTATGTGTTTTTTGGACTATGATTACGTTTCATACTTTGTTACTTCGCCATTTTATATTTACAGAACATGTTTACATTGTACATAGTGTTTATTTTATTGCAAGATTAAAGGTCATGGGAGACAAAAGAAACAGGGCGCACAAGGTAATAATACCAATTCCCCCGCATTACTTTAACCTGGACTTTAAGAGGGGAACGACAACTGAAAATTAACGAAAAGACATAACCCACCGCTCTGTATGTGCATACAGTCAGATCACTAAAGTTCCAATCCCTGCGCAAGAGCGTGATGCTTTGTAACAATAGATAATTCGAGGTTAAATATATGAAGGTAAATTATAGCTCATTCAATCTTACTGATAATAGACAATTATATTCTTTATTCACTTTGACACTGGAGGAAAGTATAATTTAAATGTGGACACACTGCAAAAGAACACATGACCCGCTACTTCCCGAAAGATAGAAGCTCTACTAACATGATTTTCTCTTCTCGAACACCGTTCTGTCTCATTCTGCAGATTCAACCAGTCTAACATCACCAATACCCTTATTGGAGCATTTTTTTTATTCTACTTTGCCAAACATTTTTTTTTTTTATTTCTTATTTTTTTTTCCCACACC
The DNA here is from genome assembly GCA_903981925.1 of Ostrea lurida. Taxonomy (NCBI): domain Eukaryota; kingdom Metazoa; phylum Mollusca; class Bivalvia; order Ostreida; family Ostreidae; genus Ostrea; species Ostrea lurida. Next base: position 13,750 of record CAJDSM010046623.1, on the reverse strand, counting down.
GTATTATTTTGGGCGCACAATTAACTTCAGTCTTTGTATTCGCCCTTTAACTGCTTTATTACACAAAAACACACAATATCACCACGATTGAGGGCCACTCGAATTCTGTTTTGCTCTCAAAACAACAAAAAACATATTAAACTCCACAAACAAGTAACAACAAACACAAAAACACAACCACCACAAATACGTTAAAACAATATAGCCCACAAAACACCTAACACACGAGCACACACAATAAACAGACCCAAACTTAACAAATAAAACCAAAAAAAAACAACAAACACACAGACCAAATTAAACAAAAAACCAACGAACATAAAAACTTGACCGCCAACCTTCAAATTACTTAGAAAAAAAAAACTTAATACACACATAAAATGAATGTATATCTATATGAATTAAATAAAAATAAAACTTTCTAAAAGGATCTTTGCAGGAATAACGACACACTCCTCAGATCAGTAAACAACACAAAAAAACATTACATGCTAAACCACTTCGCTCCGTGAATTTACTAATCATTTAGAGGAGATTAAAATCTTGAAACTTTGCATAAAAAGGAAAGCAAAACTCCTAACTTTCTTCTTTAAAAAAGTGTGTTATATATTGTATATTATAGAGGCATCCAGTCTCCATTTTTTAAACATGAATAGGATATACAGACAGGCTTACACTATCAAGACATTTAACCTTTTTCTTCCTAGAATAGCAGACTTACATCCACGCAATATATCAAAACTCAATGCTATCTAAGGCAACTTTTACACCTCATTCTTTCCTCCAAAAATGCGCTATGAGCCATGATTTAACAACACCCAAAATTATTCACCATTCAACTCAATCTAATTTAGATATTAATGAAATCTTCCTAATCCTTGAAAGTGTTTAGTCTGAGATCACCAGACTACTAAATTCTTCATAAATAAAAATCCCCGAAATTTTTTGTCATTTCTTGAAATTTTCATAGAAATCCTGTGGTCTCAGAGCAGGGGAACATTTAGCCCCGCCCCCGCCTTGTGCGGCCCAGAATTCCTCTTAAGAAAATTATTCTTTTCGTATGAAAATGGTTCTTCTTACCCATATGATAACAGTGTTAATGTCTAATTCGGAAAAATCCGCCAAATGAACAGAACTGCTCACAGAGTCTTCACAATGATTGTTGTGAACTGAAATATCAATAAAGTCGAATGACCTTTATCTCCCTTGCTTGCATTGACGTCAAAAAGAGAACCATGCTTGAAGTAACAGTGGATTTCGTTTATACTAACACCTGCCGAGATTTAGCCAATCAAATAGTGTTGCTATCTCAAGTCAGAAAGAGGCTGTCTCAATGTACTATGTCCCCAGGATCCCAGCGTATCAGAAACCGAATTTGGTGCAATCATTTCAAAATCACGCAAAACATCAAAGATTATAGTCCGACATTCATATACGGACACTGATGGTTTCGTACAACCTACTACTTGAAGACGAAAACAGTGGAATTATAGAAATCAAATAGCTATAAGTAAAACTATTTTTCGAGACTACGAGACCACTTACTACTGCACGCATCGGCCACAGACCGGCGGAAAATCCATCAAAAGTCAAACTTATTGCGCAATTACAGGACACTAGCTTCGAATCTCATAAAATGATTGAACTGAATCTATCACCTGTATAAATAGTATGTGGAAGGCCTCATCTTGAATTCATTTTTTAAAAGTCTAAATTAATAATACAATATAAGTAAAATTAATTAAAATATAACGTTGTCATTAAAGATGCAGTAATCGGACACACACCTCCATTTCGATTTCGTTTTGAACAATGAATCAATCGTGTTTTCATTAATAGGCAAAATCGATCAGGGAAATTGCCTCATCAAGAGCCATGTATCTTTGTTTGTTCGCTGGAACAAAGATATACTCATAGCGGTTCCTGTTTCGATTTGTAAACAGACTTTCCGGTGATAAGAGAAATAAGTTAAAATAAAAACAAACAAAAACACAGAACGAAGTCACACAAGCACCATTGGTATCAGAATATATATGCTGCGTAAGTTACGATTCCTTCCGTCATTTTGCAGATATTGTAACAAAATATTTCAAAACTCCCATTTCAATCTTTAAAAGTGCTAAGAAAAGTAATCCTTTCATGCATATCTGAACGTGGTGCAACGGGACTGCTCGAGGACCTGGAGCGATTGTTTAGGATCCAATATATATTCTAGAGGGTTGCCAATGTATCATGCAAGAAGAAATATAGAATATGTGCTATTTGCAAGTTAATCAACATGTGGATTTATCCCTGCATTTAACCAAGTTGGTATTCAGTTGGCTGAATGTTTTTACCAACTAATAACATGCAATCAGACTCTCTACTCTCTCTTCCTCTACTGCTCTCAATCTCTCTCTTCATCTCCTTCTCTCTCTCTCGTCTTCTCTATCCTTCATACTCTCTCTTCTCCCAGAATTCAGAATCAACAAAACGATGTATATCTGGGACGTATTTGTTTTCTAGTATGACGTAATATGATATATACAATGATATCTTATTTATGAAGGAAACTATAAGATTATCGATTTGATTTTTTAAAGGGGGTGCTGGGTAGTGGGAAGTGGGGTTACTACCCGGCTTTACGTGTTTCTCCTGTCATCACATGTAATTTTTCTGCAAAATGCCCGATTTTCATTGATCATGATAGTAATGCATAGGTTTTATATAGCATATCCCTCTCTCGCGCTTGGAACAATATATGCATATTCACGATTATTAATAAATTATAATGTCAGTTATGACTAGTTTTGATAGTGGCGTTAAGTGAAACGACCTAAATGAAAATATGAATTGACCCTAATGCAGACAAAGCAATTTTTTACCATTTTTTTTAAAGAGTCATTGAATTTATGTCTCTCCTGAAATAAAAAAATATAATTAATCGGAAAAGGCTGGGAAGAAGAAATTTGAGGCAGTAAATAGCACTTATAAAATCCTCCCAAACGCCAATCCCTGTGCACAATTATAGGTTTTTTGAAGAATTTTGGCAAAACAAAAACTTTCGTCAAAAATTTGCCCCCCCCACCCCCCATCCACCAACTCGCCGCGGACTAATGCTACTAGTAAAAAATAATCGCATACGTTTCCCGGGCTGATAGAATAGAAATAATAACATCCACTCGGGCATTTAGACAGTGAGAAAATGACCCGGGTCTTTCCGGATGATGACCTAAATTTAAACGGAGGTCCCAGTGTCGCAGAGCCCAATCTGTGTACGGACCACTAGACACCCTCACTGCTGCAAGCACACTGATGCTACCAGCATAGTTTTACAATTTGCATAGCCCTTCACCGACCAATGGTGAAACGGGCTACAAATATTGCTTAAATATTCCTGTATCGGAGACCTGAAAAACAAACAAATATCACAACCAATCAATCTATCCATCAGCCAGTACAGATTAATTTGACACAGGTATTCGAATGAATTAAATTCAGGCACCTTACTGTGAACAGTTCTTTTATAGTTCGCCACACAATGAAAACATAGTTAGGTAGTTAGTATTCATATATGGTCACGTGAGAATCCTCATCCAAAAAAACTCCTGCAAATTGCGTAGATAAAATCGTCATTGGCATGCGTGATTATTTTCATTCACTTATACAGATTGCTGGTACTACATATGTGACGTCACAGATTCGGAGAAGTCATAGGAACGATAATCGAGTAACGAATTTTCCATTTTGAGTTACCTTGCACTTCAATTTTCATTAAGGCGTATAAAGTCGTTAATTTATTTTAATAAAATAATTTTAATATGAAGGAGTATGATCGAACAAACTTCTATTATTTAAGGGCTCGAGAAAAAGTGTCTATTAGAATTCGTCTCCCAAGACCTTTAAACTACATGTAATTGAAAAGTTATTGAATAACATATGAAGTTGCAATGTCACCAATGAATCAAATTTGTTTGTAATTTAAAAGACAACGTTGCTATACTAATTACTGGAAAAAGTGTCATTGAAATACACTTCGATACAAAACCATCTTCCTATACGTATCTTCAATCCAAAGCTGTTCAGAAAATTTACCTGCTGATCCTCTAACACATCCCAATTTCTCCAACTCGACCAACTCGTGATCAATATGTGTTCTTTGATCTGTATTTCCAACCACAGTCGATTGTTCAAATCCTGCAAAATAAATGTTTTAGCTTGAAAAAATTGAACTGCAATGTCTTATTCGCAAACCTTTATATGCAAATTCTCAGCGCTCTATTTTGACATTAAGTTTTTTATATGTCCGTAACTAAAGTGTAATCATGTGTGCAAAATGTTTGAAACAAGCGGTGTTCAAAACGATTTGGAGTGGTAAATTTGAATTATTCTTGGTTCAACATTCATGTCACAATAGTAATAATTGAATTAAATAAATTGTGTTAACAGGCATGATAGTTGTTATGAATTAATGACAATTTATACGTGTTCTTTAACTAATGTACTAAATTTTCTTCAGCACATTTCCTACTTATCGAAATTTCATTGTCACTCAATAAGGACCCATCTTTATAAAATATGTTCCCAACGTTCGAAAATGGTTGTGGATCTAGAACACTTTCACAATACAAATAGACGAAGTTAACATCGTGTTAAACGTAATCATAATTCCCAAAAAACATATACAAAATCGAGTGTAGGGCAACACGGACCTCCGAAATAGAAATATTTCATACGTAGGCCTTCTTCATAGTCTTGTACTTTCTTACTTAGGTTCATATCGCAAAACAAACGAACAAGATTTAAATATAAATTGGTGAAGTAAACAATGTCATAATAAAAAAAAAACATATATACATGTATAAATTCGAGTGTAGGGCAACACGGACCTCCGACAAAAGCGAAGGCAGGATCAGGTGCCATGAAGGAGTAAGTATCCTCTGTTGACTGGTCAAACCCGCTGTGGACCCTTAGTCGAAATAAAGTAAACCGGATTACCCGTAGTCAAATATAATAGGAAAATGCCAGTCTAACAAATGGCATGGAACAAATCAATCAACACATGACTTAGTGATACTTTGTAATCGCAAACAAGGTCATTATAGCGACCGTAGAATTTGCAAAATGATGACTTTAAACGCTTTTCGTTATAACCCTGCAACATTGACATTTGCGGCATGATTATACAAATTTTAAGTCCATTTATTTCACATTGGGGCAGCAACTACATTAGCCAAGCAAGGGACAGATAAAATAATTCAATTGGCGGGTCAGCTTACAAATCATACATTCGTGAAGTGTATTTGTCAAGTTTATGCCCATGCGCTAACATTTAAGTTTTTCTAAATCGGCTCAGAATTTGGATCGTTGGGATCACGGCGGGTGTGAGCGGTTAACAGGATATGCTTACTCCTCCTAGGCACCTGATCCCACCTCTGGTGTGTCCAGGGTCCGTGTTTGCCCAACTCGTGTTTTTGCATTCTATTTGGGACTTAAGAGATTGATCATTGTTCGTTATCTTTCCCTTTACATCATTAGAGGGATATGAACACGTTTTGAGATGCATTGTATAGTTTAAAATGCTTAATCAATTTATGTCTAGTGGTCCGCAAAAATTTGAATGTCTGTTGCTGAGTTACAAGTAAGATATAACGCTCACAAGTCCTTGTTAGGAAAACTAGGCTCCTGTCATATTTTTTATTTCATAAAGAATGCTTCAGAAAATAAATGAACAAATATTTGCTGACCATTAAAACACTTAAATTCATACGCAACGTTCGTTATCTATATACATATTTTGAAAACTATTAATAAAAATCATAGTACCCCTAGATAGCCTTTGAATAAATAATCAGACTGTATTACCTGAGTTTTGGAAAAGATAACAAATGATGAAGAATTGCATTATGCACAAATATTTATGCCCGAGTTCTGAGTTACCTCTCTTTGAAGAAAGCAAATGCAATGCACCTGTGCATTTACATACTACAAATACACTGTCAGTTGTTGTATAAGTATAATTTCATAACCATCCAGTAATTTTGAAGGGATTGAATGATCTTTGCATTTTCTGTAACTGTTATTACTATTGTTGGACATCTTCAATGTTGAAGATTGAATGAATTGCGAAATGCACATTGCGATTGCCCTTATTAAAGTGAGAATTGTAAACATTTAAAATGGGAAATCTAATATTTAATCATTTTAGCTCAAAATGTGCCTACATGTATGCCCCTTTAAAATATACGTTTCCTTTACCTATTACAATGATTACCAGAAAATAGTCTCCTTGATTTTGTTCTCAAAGTGTTATGATTGTGCTTCTAATGCAAAACTCTTATTTCTCAACGGCTATAAATGTACATTTTTGAGGTTCGCAAAATGAAATTGTGGGAATTTGTTTTTATTGTGCGGTATAAAATTGACCTAAATATCTAAATAATTAATGGTTGCGTGTTTAGTGATAGCAGTGGTATGAAAATTAACGTTACGGACATCAACAAAAGTTGTTACGAACATTATAATCTTTTTGTTCGTTTAATAACACTTCACTACTGAACGGAAAATGTACCGAGAGTGTCATTTTTACTGATAATTGCTGATAATTACTGCTATTGTGCTGTTGGTGACATATTTTCTTTAAATGGTTGAACTAAAATGAGGTGTTTGCAAACCCCGTTTAAGTCTATCTCTACTGTTTAAATCATTAATCGAACTATAAGCACCGGAATACAAAATTATCCAAATATTAGCGACTGTTTGATTATTTTGCATCGTAGTCAACGGTATTTTTTCCATGGACTTGAATAATAAAGCGAAAAAATATGATGTTCGAAAAAAAACCATACTTTAGTAATTCCACATTCTGTTTTGCTCTTCCTCTCTCTCTCTCTCTCCTTCTTCTCCTCTTCATCTCTCTTCTCTCTTCTCTTCTCTTTCTCTTCTGCTCTCTCTCTCTCTCTCTTAATCGATTGATAGATGGATAAAATATATATGGAATGAAGGTGACAAAAAGTATCAATCTCATAAACCCTAGAACAAAAATAAAAGATTTGTGTAAACACAGACCCCTAGATGTACATGTACCTAAGCCAGGCTAAGGCTAAGGTGGGATCAGGAGCCTACAACAATTTAGCATCCCCTGTCGACACTGTTAAACCCATCATGAACTCTTTATCCTGATTAGGTGAAGAGTAACCCATAATCAAAATCAGTGTATTAAAATTACCTAACAATTGGTATGATCCACGTCAGACTGGTCAATAACAGGTTGTGTTGGCAAACTAGATTGTTATAACGACCAAAGAATTTCCATAATGCTGACTTCCAACGAGACCGTTAAAACTATCCGAGCATCACCCCGCTTGTCAGTAACCTGCCTCTGTTTTAAAATTGTTCATATGTAGACCAAGCTTTTGTAAATCGAACTAAACATTTACTGGATCTTGCAATCAATTTCTGTTTGTTTGCGTTGTTGTGTAGTTTTGGAACCCTGTTTAGATACGACAATTCATATTCACTTGTCCTGTAGACTTGAATATCAAATGTGCTTAAAATTGAAACAAGAATTTCAAATATTTTATCGTCAAAAGGGAACTTGGATTATATGTTAGATTACAACACATGGGATTACAACCAAACGTAATTAGAAACACAGCTGTAACCAACCAAATGAATGAAAGTATTAAACATAATGAATGCCTATAAGTGCTACAATATTCTTATCTCTGTACTATCCTGTACTATTTTCACCCATTTGATATTTTATCGTATTGACGTAGTCCATATCATCTGTAATTTTGTTTAAAAGTGTAATTTGAATGAAAGATAGAAATATAATTATTTCAATTTCATATTACTTGAATACCCTGTCACGCAAAACGCATTGAATAGCAGATTTTAAGCGAAAAAAAACACGGTGCATGTTAGAAAAAATTATGTTTATGCCTTTTTCCAAGTTTCTGAGCTTGACTTGTTTCTATTGATACAACTCGAACTCTGATGTTAATAACTGAAATATCCAATCAATTACTTATTGTTTTACTTTGGGGCCAAAATTCCCATCAATCTCGAAAAACTACTAATGAAAATCGTGTGATGATTTCTTGAAAAACTGATTTACATTTTTCACATCCTGACTTCACATGGGTTATATTAATTATTTCCAAGGATTTGAAAAAAGAATTGTAATTCGGGCATCTAGTGGATCATGGCAAATCAATAATACATTGTATATCTACTCTGAATATTATATTATATCACCATTCATCAGATTTACAATCTACAGCAAAAAAGTTGAAAATCATCCCATACACAGAACGGGGAAATTGTTTAATCTCATATCGCGTAATTGGTTACATGCGTAAGACTTTGTAAAATCTTTGGATTGGTCAATATCCAAATAATACAACATATGCATTGGTAGGATTTATAATCTGACTTCACAATTTCCTCTCTACCTTTGTTGTTTTTACGATCTTCTTCTTTGTCAGTTTTTGGTTTTCTTTTTCCCATGCCATCTCTCTTGGGATCTGTTTTTGATGTTGGTGCTGTATTTGCACAACAGTATCATTTTATTACCAACATCATTTTCAAAAGAAAAATGTGAGTGTAATGTATACACAAACGTTTCGAAAGATGTCAAACTCGTATTTATGATAAATTCTATAATACTCCTATGGCTTATGGTTATTTTTCTACTATGAACAATGGATGTGTTATTTTCAAGACCAAATTTATTAAATAAATTGAAGGCAAGATGTACAAATAATGAAGAAAATATGCCTAAGCATCGTTGAACCAACCTAATACATGCAATAGTGGTAAAACTGGACCCTCGAGCTTCTTAGCAGAACAGTTTGATTAAAATATGCAAGCTTTGAATAATTATGATTGTCTTTCTCATAATCATCATTCGAAGAAAGTCAAACCTAATCATACCCCACTATTTTATATAAAAATGACGAACTAAACATGCTGCCCTACACTCGACTTTGTATATATGTTTTGGGAGATTATAATTACACTTAAAGGAGTTTTATCACGGATTTCAAACTTTTCTAGATTAGGCCATAATTACATTCTAATTATTAATCTAAAACACATCACAGTTCAATTAAAGGCAATTAAAGCCGTAATTAGGTGAAATACGCCTCAAAGTTAGGGTCCTCGCAGTCAATTTTTCGTTAATGAGGATAGCGGGTCACTGGTCACTGTCGCGTCATACTGCGTCATAGATGTCAATTATTTACAGATTCACCGTAGGATTATCATGAACGCTCTGAGTGTAACGGTAAATAAATCAACCTAGAACATGGAGAGAGGAAATTATGACATCGATGAAATACCTTAGTTAATGAACATTCGATCTTACATGTTTAACCTCTAGCAGTCAATAATAACGAAGAAATACGCCTACAAGTAGCGACGATAGCGAAGCCTCTACATACACATGTAATCATGTTAATTTCAGCATAGCACGAGATTTTGTTCATGAAAGTTTAAGAGACTCGATATCCTTTGTAGAAACTTAGAAATAGTCGAATTATAAAAATAAAATTAAAAAATATAAAACTATCGTTTAATTTGTGGTACTCAGCAGTGCCCGGTGATAATACGAATGTTGATATAAGGTCATATAAACACCATCGTTAATTGTCAAAAGGAGTATGTTTGGGTGCCGTATTATTTAGAGCTCTGTCTGTAAAAACAAATTCGTTAAATTGAATTAAAATCCATACATTGTGCATGAAGTAAGATGAGTAACAAGTCAGTCGTTTACTGCAAAGACACGTGGAAATCAAAGACTCGTTCTCAGGGAAGTGCGACAATTGGAGTACCAGTTTGGTGAAATATGGTGTTTTCAGCAAGAGGTAAAATCCAAAATATTTTCAACATCGGACATTTTTTCATGCTTTTTCTGTTAATTGATAACATAAGAGTTAGAATTTTTTGGGTGTAATTTGATATGAACATGCAGCACAAAATAGGTTGTTTTTTTTTTTTATTTCACTCATAAGATGTGTGAAAGAAAAGCATTTGCCTTGAGGGGATTATGAACACTATCAAGTGGCAAGCGCAGTCTATATACAATGTCTTCGTAAAACAAAAACGTTGCTGATCACTTTGTTGATTTTAGCACGTGCAAGCATGCATATATGCTTATACGTGGTTAAGAATATTCCGATTAAAAAAATGATTGGCTGTTTCAAGATACTTTTATTACTTTTGTAATTTAATTATTCACAAATATTGTCAGTTATCAAAGCAAGCGATAATTCTTCCGAGTGAAACACTACTCATGACCGATTTTCACCTGGGGAAAACGAACCCCTTTCTCAGACCAAAAAGGTTTTGAAAAAAATCTAAATGCCGCACAATACACCATATTATATCTGTTTAAATCCTATTATCGATAATTTGTTTCGTAACGGGTCTTCAGGCGTGATAATTGGTCGCTTATCTAAACAAAACAAGGTGTCCCATTTGACACCTATGACGACACAGTAATGGCGCGTAAAATCGCCGATTAAAATATGCATATTCAGAAATTCAAACTTTGAAAAGCTATATCTTTGAAAATATAGCTTTTTGACACAAATAAACTTGATGAATGATTTTAAAAGCATCTTTTCTTTGATATATAAAAAAATAAAACGAAATTTTGAACTCATGATAAAACTCCTTTAAGACATTGTTAACTTCGTCAATTTACACGTAATCATAAACCAGAAAACATATACAAAATCGACTGTAGAGCAATATGGGCCTCCGACAAAAACAACGGCTGGATCATATGTCATAGAGGAGTAAGCATCCTCTGCCGACCGGTCACACCCGCCGTAAGCCCTTAATCGAAATAAAGTACACGTGCATCTTACATGATGAATTTTATCATTCTTTGAATAACCTCTCTGACAAGGAATTATATAAGTTAATTATTTATAATTTAAAAAATCAATATTTACAATTGAGACTGGTAACAGGTTTCATGTCTTCCAAGGCTTCTCTTTGTGCTATTACAGATGCCTTCTCACCTTGATATCATTTCTGAACAGTGCTTTGGGATTTTCACCTGTACATTGTTGAACATCTTAATTTCAATCTGGCACAAATAGGATTTGTCTGGGTTGCAATCAGAAATAGGTTTATAACAATACAATTAATGAATTATGTTGCATATTCTTTTCGTACTCTTCAGACTATTAACAGGCTTACTCCTTCGAATAATTTCTAACTCTTTTCGGGTGATATACTGTCCATTAAAGGGTAGAGCCATGGAAGGTCACAATTTGCCCATTCTTTAAAAGTTGATAAAATTGTCTTGTGACACTGTTTTTCACGAAAAGAGAAAATATAACATGGTACGTATGACTTTCTTGGTAGGGAATGATTACTTTCGTATAATGTTGCATCGGTAGACAAGATATAACTTCAATGATACATATTTCGGACGCATGTTCAACTATAATGCTGATAAAGAATTAAATCTCAATTCAAATAGTTCATATAGTCAATAGATCACTGTTTGGACTTACGGCATTGAACACTGTTCGTTATCTTTGCTTTCACATTGTACAGAAATTAAAAGCAAATTGTTGAAACATGTTTATTACATGTGTCAAAATAGCATAATGTTTCCATTGGTTATTTCTCAACATTATATCAACTTTATTTATCAATATTTAACGTGTTTAGTGGTGAATAATATCGTCCAGTACTGGGGTCTTTACATCGTACGCATTTCTACTCATTTTTGATGAAATGTTTAAATTATGTTTAATAACTAAGGTCAGTATGAAGCATTGTATCAGAAATACATACTGAAGTGTACAGCCTGTGTAATAATCCGGGGGTAGAAACCAAAAGGGTTGTGACTCATATTGACCTCTTAACGCCACGGCCCAAGGGGGTGAAAAGCCGATATGACACCCCTTCAAATTGCTTCTTTTCTTAAAAATATTCAACTAAAATAGAATATCTGCAAACCCCGTTTAAATATACCTCTAGTGTTTAATTCATCAAACCAACGTCAAGGACAGAATATCAAACTTATTAATATTTTTGAATTATATGAAAAAAAAAAAATAAAAAAGAAAAAAATAAGAAAATAAATATTTTTTGAAAAATATTTGATTAGTTTGAATCGTAGTCAAAAAATATTCATCCAGACTAAGCTAATGAATAAGGATTTCAAATTATCTCTTTTGTTTACCTGAGCCGAATTACCTACGCAACGTTAAACATTACGGCACTACAGATAATTCGTTGGGAATTGAAAAAAAATAAGAGTATTAACAGTCGCAATG
>CAJDSM010046621.1:1282-11820 GCA_903981925.1 Ostrea lurida | reverse complement strand
CATTCTCTCACTAGATGGCGCAATACACAAGCTTCTCTTGCGTAGTGCCCGCAGCGCANACTTAATCATTCTCTCACTAGATGGCGCAATACGCAAGCTTCTCTTGCGTAGTGCCCGCAGCGCACGGAACTCTGGGTAGAGAATTTCACACAGTATGCTATTGCTATGATTTTTAATTGTTACTACTTCAGATGATGTATCATTTCGTTTCTGTACAATTTCATCCCTCGCGTAATGTCTTAATTATTCGTTTTCTCTCCCATCTGTTAATCATCGTACTCCTGGTCCCCGCCGTAACCTAGCCAGTTATACGCTCCTTGGTGAGGGGTCGGAAACATTCTATAAGAGGGTGATGATATACCACCGTTAACATACAAAGAATTCCCAAACGTATATGGAAAGCGTGAATATGGTCTGAAGACTGGAAACCCGCTACCCCAAGGGTAAGTTTGACCAAGCCCTCCTAGGCCCCCTCCGCACCCCCCGGCACAGAATTGTTGACAACCACAGGGACCTTGCCTTTGTTGGCAGAGAGAACACAGTGGACTGCCTCCACCGAAAGTTGGTATCCCTGAAAACAGATAAAAACAAAGTGTTACATACTAGATCCACTACCGCAATGACAGATGGGGAGGAGGGGCGGGATGTTGTTGCAGCTTAGGTTGCACTCTCATTGACGATTAGAATACCAGTTGCGATATATAGTTCAGTGGGAGAGTTCGATTCGTGATCGGGACGTCGTGAGTTCAAGAACCACTCACAGTGGCAGATCCAGGATTTGTCGAAAGGGGGGGGGAGGCGGTCCTTTGAAAAAAGTGGGCCTGCATACGTTGCTGGCTACATATCTAAGATGAAGCCCAAGTGGCGGCCCAGGGGTCGAAGCCCCCGGAAGCTCTTAGGTTTAAGGGATTTTAAAGTTATTTTTAGGGGCTTATATACATAATGATAATTTTGGTCAAAGGGGGGCCCGGTCCCTTGCCCCCCCTCTGTAAATCCGCCTATCATGCCGTGGCCGCGTCAAACCTAAATCATAAATATAGATAGAGATTGCTATGGAAGTCTATTGCTGTCAAGCGCTTCATCATGCCATCGCTGAGATATGGTACATTTATCATGGTACGATGGTGATGGTACGATTATTTGATGGTGATGATAAAATTATATGATGGTGATGATCGGTTATATAATGGAGATTGATATGTGGTGAATGATAACGGTTATATGATGGAGTGAATATGATAGGTGATGATTACGGTTATATTGATGGTGATATATGATGGTGATGATACAGTTAAATGATGGTGATCGATAGCGTTAAATGATGGTGATGATAAATTATATGATGGTGATGATACGGTTATATATGAGATGACCATATGATGGTGATGATATGATGGTGATGATACAGTTTATAGTGATTGGTGATTGATACGGTTATGATGCGTGATGATGGTTATATGTGGTGATGACACGGTTCTATGATGGTTTGATGCGATTACGGTTATTTGATGATGATATTGATGGTGATGATATGATGGTGATGATACGTTTAATCGATGGTGATGATACGTTATGATGTGGTGATGAGATATGAATGGTGATGATACAGTTTTGATGGGTGATGATACGTGTTATTGAATGGTGATGATACGGTTTATATGATGGTGATATACGGTTATATGATGGTGATGATACGATAATATGGTGGTGATGATACGGTTATATAATGGTCGATGATGACGATGATATGATGGGTGGTGATGTGGTTATATAATGGTGATGATGACGGTTATATGATGGGATGATACGGTTATATGATGGTGACTGATATCGGTTATATGATGGTGATGATCACGGTTATACTGATGATGATGAACGGTTATATGATGGTTGATGAACCGATTATATGATGATACGAGATCTGATGGTGATGATACGATAATATAATGGTGATGATACGGTTATTGATGGCGATGATACGGTTATATGATGGTGATGATATGATGATGATGGGCGATGGTACGATTTGAATATGATGGCGAATGATACGGGTTATATTGATGTGATGATACGGTTATCATAATGGTGATGATAGGTTATATGATGGCTGATGACGGTTATATAATTGGTGACGATTACATGATATGATATGTGATGATACGGTTATATAATATGGTGATGATAGTTATATGAGTGATGATACGATGGATATGATGGGTGAGATACGGTTATATGATGGTGATGATATGGTTGTGAATGATCGTTGTTATATATGGTGATCGATACGGGTTATATGATGGTGATGCTATAGTTATATGATCGTGATGATTACGGTTAATATGATGTGATGATATAGTTATTATGATGTGATGATACGACGTTAATATGATGGTGATGATATGATTGTTGTGATAAGCGTTTATATGGTGATCGATTAGTTATATGATGGTGATGATACGATGAATATGGTGATGATAGATTGGTTGATGGTGTGATACGGTTATATAATGGTGATGATACGGTTATCCATGATGGTGATGATACGGTTAGATGATGTGATTGATTACGGTTATAACTGTATGGTGGATGATTACGATGATACGATGGTGCATGATATGGTTTATATGGTGATGATACAGTTTTTAATGGCGATGATAATGGTTTAATGGTGATGGATACGGTTTATGACGGCCGATTGATACGGTTTTATGAATGGCGATGATAGTGTTATACTGATCGTGTGCATGATCACGGTTATATGGTGGTGATGATCGGCGTTATATGATGGTGATGATATGATGATATGATGGTGATTGGATACGGTTATATGATGGCGATGATACGGTTATATGATTGGTGATATACGATGTTGATGATGACGATGATAGATGGTGATAGACACGGTTATATTGTGATGATACGGCTTATATGATGGCGCTGATACGGTTATATGATGGTGATGAACGGTTTATTGGGATGTGAAATGATAGTTATATGATGGTGGATGATACCGATTGATATGATGGTGATGATTACGGGTTATATGATGGTTGATGAATACAGTTATAGTGATGGTGATGATACGATGATATGATGGTGATGATACGGTTATACTGATGGTGATGATACGGTTATAATGATGGTGATGATACGATGAATATGATGGTGATGGTACAATGGGTTATAATGCAATGACAAATGGCGTGATACGATGCTACCGTCGCACTATCCGTCCCTTTCCTATGTGCGTTTACGCATTCACAAGTAACTAATCACATTACCTTTATTTAATAAGGTGTGATTGAAGAAAGGACTTTGATGTTTTAAATGTACATGTACATGTGTATATATAATCACTTTCTAATTTAAAGGCAGACACGTGAGTATCTTACTGGGCTAAGACCACTGGTAACTTTTTCCTGACGGAGAAACAGTCCTTGAATGTATTGCTGAAAACAAAGCCTAGTTGCCCTCCTTATAAAAAACATGTAAACACTGAGCCTACTATTCATAGGCGTGAACTCGCAACTACGATTCTATTTCCCCACACACACATATTTAGTAGAATGTAAGTATTGTTGATGATCACAAATTTGAAAAAATATATGACAGTAAATCTCTGTTTTGTCGTGTGAAATAGTGGTTCTTCTATGCAGGTATTGTGGCAGGTATTGTACAGGCATTGTACAGGTATTTTAACATGTATTGTACAAGTTATTGTACAGGCATTTGTACGGTATTGTACAGGTTTAGTTACAGGTATTTGTACAGTCAGGTATTGTACAGGCATTGTAAAGCAGGTATTGTACAGGTTTGTACAGTACAGGTATTGTACAGTACACGGTATGTACAGGCATTGTAGCAGGTATTGTACAGTAAGGTATTGTAACAGGTATTGTAAGGTATTGTAACAGGTTTGTAAGGCATTGTACAGGTATTTACAGGTGTTGTACAGGTATTTGTGGGTATATCTTGTGTGTGTTGGATCCAGAAACTTTGACAATTGTCACAAGCTTATGTAGTTATCTTATCTGATCATTTCAGCTTTTATAAACAGAAATACAGGAGAGCATCCGACTTTTTGTTTTTTTTTAAATATTTGTATCATTATCACACATGACAGTTTCAGTATGAAATTTGTTTGCACACTGTTGCAGTTATGAGACTAACATCTGTTCAATAAATCATAATTATTGGCTTATATTTTACATTCTTAGAAAATGCATTTGTTTTGTGTTTTTATTGTATACTGTTTTAAACTTTCCGCTCAATCTTTTGGGGAAGTAGAGGTTTTTTGGAACAGCCATTAGGTAGTAATTCGTTACGCTAACATATGAATGCAACACCAAAAAAGATACAGCAATGTGACATTTACGCCTCAATGATGCATATTCACGACAAAAAGGATGAAAATTAAAATTAATTAATTAACGCCAATTAATTTAATTATTTTTTTCTTGAAATAAAATTCATCAATTGTCAACAGTTTTATACAAAAAGGCGAAGTTAAATTGTGTCAACGTAATCAGTAATCCAAAAAACATATACAAAATCGAGTTGTAGGGCAACACGGACCTCCGACAAAAAGCGAAGGTAGGATCAGGTGCCATGGAGAGTAAGCATCCTCTGCTGACCGGTCACACCCGCAGTGAGCCCTTAGTCGAAATAAAGTAAACGGGATACCCGTAGTCCCACCATCTAGTAGGAAAAATGACAGTCTAAAAAGGGTTTGAAACAATCAGTCAACATATGACTTGTGATAATTTGTAATCGCAAACAAGGTCATTATAGCGACCGTTAAGAAATTTGCGAAATGATGAATTTAATACGAGATTCGTTTATAACTAGCGCATCATTTTTTGTTAAGTAGTTGGCCTCGCTTTAAAAAAACGTCCGCGATACGCATAGCATCGCTTCTTGCGTATCGAATCCAACTGGGTAGATATACACACCATCAAAGCAGGTGATAGTGGTATTTCACTAATAGAAAAGGAAAGTTGACGATTGCAAAGTCAAATCATAACGTGTAGCTATCATATAATGTAGTTGTCAGTCTGCCATTAGAGTCAATGTTAGTTAAATACCAAAATATGAAGCAGATATGTCAGATTCTGTGGTGTCTTTATGTTTCGTTTCTTTCGGGGATATATCAAATGGACATAATTGTGAAAATTGATGTTGTTAATATGATAGAATATCTATAATATCCTATATGGTAAGGTTGAAGACACGGCAAGTTTTTTGTTTTCAAACTCTAAAAGAGTTCAATAATATTTACATATTTTTAAAACCTGTAAGTAGTTCTTGTATTCAGACCCATAAACCAAATTTTGGTGATTCGGTCCTTTGCAGTTTAGGCACATATCATCCAAAATAATTCTAATGCTTTTAATTAAGGGATTAAACAGTAAATATATACATGTCATGTAGTCATTTGTATTTGGGTTTTAAACAATCACTCTTGTAGCTATTTTCCAAACTGTTGAAATGATATTACATTTTTTAGTGTGTTTTGTTTCATCATTGGATCTTCTAAGCTCACTAGGCAGTATAAATTACTTAGATTTCCTTCTGACAACGAACTTCGGAACATCTCTTCGTTGATCGTCGTTACTGGATAACTCATGATTTAGGGAGATTTTCCGAGAACGAACTTGTATTTTAAAAAGGAGGTAATTACCAAAACCAAAATTAATCTATGGTTAAGGATTAAATAGAGTGCGAGGGAAATTTTAAGTTATTATGGATAAGGGAGACATTGGTGCGACCTGTTTTAGAATGTACACGAAATATCGATATCCATTTTACGCATGTGAAGCGAGATGGATGCCCATTTGTGTTAAAAGTAATCGACTTACTAGTCAATATTTTATTAACCGAAAGCTGTAGGACGTGGTAATAAAGCTTATGATGCTGATATTTTAAATTTATGTCAGAACGGAACACCTCTAGTGTCAAATTACTAAGAAAAAATTATACCCACTGTGAGATTCGAACTGAAAATATACAGATCGCAAGCCTTAAGCATTTAGTCCACTGCACGTTAGACAAGTAAACAGGTATCTTTGATTTTTGCCGCAATGATATGCTCATCTCATTGAGGTAGCTCAGTACGCCAATTGCATTACTCTTTTTTTTTATGACGCTCAATTGCCCCAAATTGAACGGTTTAAACATGTTTTGGGATGAGTTTTTTTATGATTTGAATAGGTACTTTTATTTTTGTATTTGCCCTTGCGTTCATATCATCATTCACGTGTAGAGTTAATGCCCTTGATAGAGAGAAGGTGTCGCTTGGGAGAGCAAGGTGTGTTAGACTGGTTTTTCTAGTTTTTGTGGAAGAGAGTGCGGCATGTCTGCCGCTAACTTTAACACCGATGCACCAGTTTTTAGCATTAGAATCCCGCACACAGGACATGACGAACTCCATATCTCATTACAGCGTTTATTGTTCATAAGTTTCTAATACTCTTCAGGATAACAAGCCTGTTCACTTGATCACATTCTTTCCATATATCTCTTCCATACCGTTCCATTATATACTATCAACATATTAGTCATTTAGACCCATGGAACCGGGGAATTTCCAACAAATTATGAACACAACCTCGACATGGGCCCACGTGGGACACAATGATGAATAATATTTAATATGTTGATAGTATATGATGGGGAATTTACCCACAATTTTGAAACCCGTAGACAAAATATTAGTATCGATCATTTGTTTGCTTCTCATCGTAGGGCCAGTGGATAAAGTATCACAATTAAAATCGCATATCCGAGTTTCAATTTTTTTTTCAATGAATTTTGAGAAAAAAATTAAATCCAAAGTTTCGTATTTTACTGGTTTACACTTTTTTTTTTTAAATATATACATTTATTAATTTTTTTTTTTTATATACTGTGATAATTCTTTTATTAATCAAATATATTTTCTGTGGTGATTTTATAAACTGTGTCAAAACATGGTGAGCCGACCTAAGATTAACAAGAAGTAGTAGTCCTCCTTGAATTTTGAAATGCAACATTACTAATACTCTAATAGATCCGGATTTGGATTCAAAAACTGTAAGGCATTTTTTTTCGAAGCTTGACACTCGTCTCTGGGTATATTTTGGAATCGTCGAAGCTAAAAAGAAAACCGGGATAGACCAAAGGGTCGTCAATCTTTGCTTTACACATACTGAACATTTGGGGGAGGATGAGGAGAGGGGGGGGGGGTATTTGGTGGTGTTTTTTGTTTTTGTTTTGTTTTTTTGGTTTTATTTTGGGTTTTTTAAAACTAAATCAGCCATACCAAATCCATGCTATCTATACTGAAACTCGGATCGCTATATAAAAATTAAGCAACATAATAAGTGAAAAATTTTTAAATAGAACATAAAACCACAAACAAAAATGCATTTTCGTACAGTCCACTCCGACTTTCGGCCGCTGGACGAACTAAACTTACCTCCGTTATTATGGGGTCTAGGTATCCTTGGAGATAGATAGGTGGGGTAGGGATGTACCCTCCATCCACGCCAGGGGTAGGACGCTCCATGAACGACAGCAATCAAAATAAACAGCAGAATACACCTTATCATATTTCTTATTTACGTCTTCATACAGATAACCCAGTACACTGGTAACATCTTTTTACGTCTTTATGTTTATATCTTAAATATGACAGAAGCCATTAGTCATTTGGCAATTTATTTTTATAATTAGATCAAATTTAATGTGAACATGATCGGAACATGTTAGAACGGGTTTTGATGGGAACACATTACGAAAGACCAACGATTCGCCACGAACTCTTTGAACCGATCCGAACATGCGCATTGATTGTTCGCGGGGGGTCCCATCGTCTGCTTTGTAGGGACTTACCGGGCTATGTTGTAGACCCTTGTGTAACTTCCTCGTCAAACATTCTCTGATGTTTTAATTACCACAATCAATCAAACCAAGTAAAAAAAAATTAAATTTATTCAAAACTAAAGATGAAGAAATCGGAGAATTCAAAACGATTTCAGAATGTGTGCAAAATCACACTCAAGTGTGAATATACATCTATGCAGAGGGTTTAGCTTACTATTTCTGGTCTCGATATAATATGCTAAACTGAAACAAATGTATTCCTTAAAACTTCGCAAATCCAGATCACTTGATGAATGTTTTAAAGATGTCGTTGCCGCAAACACGCAGATCTTCAACACTTATAGTGTGTGGACATTTCTTCAAAGGGGTTAAAGGGGAATAACCCTAACCTATAGTAGAACAAAGCACAACCTATATTTAGTCTATATGTGGTTTGAAGCAGACTTTTGTCTATATATATATGGTTTGAAGCAAACTTTTGTCTAGATTATGGAACTGATGGTCGTAGTTTGATAAAATGTGTTTGACTTAGTTTTTGAAATTTTTGTCACAAAGTCAAACATTTTTATCAAAATATGAATAGAAAGTGCATTTTGTCCGATTATATAGCGGGCCGTATGCAGGAAATCAATCAGAAATTATTTTCAACCAAGCAGTTTGACCCAGTATGTTGTATCATGCCTTTAATATGCCAGTTAAGTGCAGATTTTACTAATAAATACAGATATGTGGACTAAACCAGTCATAAACGTCTTCATTTTTCGTTCCGTGTACCCTAATTTCTTGCGTTTAACAGACTCATTAATGAAATAAATTATATATATACTGCAAATCAAAATATTTCTGTCGCATGATACAGTCATGTCTAGCATAATCTATGAGGCTGTCAGACAGCAAACTGTTACCCCCTCCCCAAATACGAGAAACCACGTAAGTTTTGTAAATTTGTATACGGTGGCAGAAAGTTTTTTAATTTTTTTAATTTTTTTTATTTTTTGCTGTGTTATAAAAGCCAATGACCATTACAACAACGGATAAGTGGTTATAGAATGCACAATAACATTTAGGACAGTCATGTGTTTACATATTATACAATTACTCATATGGTTTCTGATAACAGTGGTGGTACAGTATTAGATACGGTTTAGTCTTGATGTATGTACAATTTGACTTCTATGACTTTGCAACTGTTTGTACTTCCATCGTGTTCACATTGGGGCACAGATTTGAACGTGTGCTGATATGAAGAAGCTTGTCATAATCAAGACCAAAGAGAATTGACCCAGTGGTCTTCTTTCATAGATCGCTGGATGCCTCAAAACAGCGAGAAGTCAAACAAGTTTTGAGGTCGAGCCACTTGAAATCATGTCATGCCTGCTTCAAACCCAAGACGTAAATATAAGTAGCAAACCTATTTTTAGAAGTTAGAATCAGGGTGTTTTGGATTTGACCTTAAAGGGGCATGGACACGTTTCAAGTATAAATGTTTAGATTTTTTAGATTTTTCATTTTTAATGTTTACAATGACTCACTTAGGGTATTTCTAAATGATCAGAACAAAAATGTTGAACGTCATTTTGTTGAGTTATATAGTGGGATACAGATTTACAATTTTTTGCTATGTAAACAAGCCTCGATCCATGTTTTTGTTGACCCCTACTATTGAATATGCTAGTCTCATCGTTTCATTTTAAGAGCAGATTTATTCTTCCAAATTACCAGAGTTCATTCTGAACACAATAAATAGTTCTATTGTTTCCTCACATCTAATGTTGTGTTTTTAACATGGGTATTTTCTTGTGAAACCTTCTTGATGTGTTAAATGTAAAACAAGGCCTTCGAGCCCTTTTTTTACTTTATTGTAAAGAATGTTAGTGCGTGACTATCTCACTTTGTAAACTCAACAACATGAACGTTCAATTTATTTCTGCTCGAGCATTAGAAATACATATGAGCATTATATACATTAGAATGAAAATCTAAAACCTCAAGCATCTTTAGATCTAGACGTGTCCATTACGCCACTCCTTTAAAACGGACAATCCAGTTTCTAGCTGTTGACCAGCAATATCCAAATAGTTATCCAATTACTAAATGCTGTAGTCATCGAGATCTCACTGTGATTATTGTATTCCTTGGATGTAAATCACAATTAAACGGGCTAGCTGATAGCAACCATTTTGTTTGATTTATAAGCTAATCCAGATCGTAAACTATTTTAAGTGGAAATTAAGGAGCAGACCCTCGAAGGGTAAAAATCGACCCTGTGAAATTGTCAAAATTAGTGATCACTTAGACTATATATGATAGTTTATCAGTATGGTAAACATTTTGGAATTTTACATTGGTGTATTTGAGGTCTACTGCCCCAAACATCATGAAATACAATCATCATTTGCTTAAAATCACCACATTTTAGTGATGAAATGTCCAAATTTCATATAGAGTTGAGGTTTGGACCAATTTTATTTCTTGTTAGCTTGAATGTGGTTAATACTGTATCAGGGAGGTTAAATTTCTGGTCTATAAAGGATACCCGGGTAATTCCGGACAGTAATAACGCCATCGCTGTTTGCATATCAATGAGAATCTGAGTAATTAAGTCACCAAATTTCAATTCAACTTCAAAATCTCATACATTAGGCTTGCTATGACGATGTTTTGAATGATTTTCT
>CAJDSM010046611.1:0-20322 GCA_903981925.1 Ostrea lurida | reverse complement strand
ATTGATTTGTAATGAATATTTTAGTTTAAAAGATTTTTATGACAATTGGGATTTGCTGGACCTTTAATCCTTTTGAATCCACTTTTTCTATGTACAAGTTTAAATATAAGAGTGTAGCTCTTAGCTTAGGTAAAGGTAAAAACTGAGCAGGGGTTTTTACATCATAATGACAGGGTTTTGCAATTTGGGCATCATTTTACATTCATGTTTTAAGTAATGGTTTTGTGTTTAATACATGTACATCATACATAAAAAAACCCCAGCTTCACAGATAGTTCTACTTTATTGTATTGGATAATTGCATTCTTGTAATGTCTGAAAACGTCATACTTAAACCTATTATTTGCAATATATTCCTTTAAAGCCATTGAATACATTTTCGACAATATGTCTTGTGCGTCCCATTCTTGCATTGTGCTGTAAAAATTGCCCAACCTTGGTGTTATGATTCATACTTTGGCAACTTCTGTGCTTGATAATCTGCTTTCCAAAGGTTTCATATGACATATATTAATCTTGCTTGGAATAGATAGGGTTCGCTGTATACACTTAGCTATGATAAAACATTCATGTACGCTCTTTTGATATGTCTTGTATTGCATGTAAGCATTTCTGAATCTGTCCGTATTTCAATCCAAAGGATTTCAGTTTTTCTTCATCTAGATCTAAAAATGTATTGACACAATCTATTCCATTGTTTACGAATGCTTCTTTAAACTCGCGTAGACAGTACTTCCTGAGATAGAAAGAAAAACTCCCAGCATCATAGCCTAAAATATCAAAAGGATGCTTCATTAACTATAGAGAAATTCACACACTCTCAATTTCTATAAAATATTCGGATTGAATCCGTTTTATTGTAAATCTTACCGGTTTCTACAGACACATTGCTTGTAGCACTTTCCAAACTCGCAACAGTCATCCTTCTTGATTCATTATTCTAAAAGAGAGTATTAGGATAAAGTATGATGTTATGGGAATCACTAAACCGGACATTTTGTGGAATAACAAATTAACTTAAAATATTTCTACTTATCACCTTCATCTTCTTTTCTTTGTGTAACTCTGCAATGAGAAATCAAGATTAAAATAAAATATTTTTAAATGTAATCCTTTGTTATAGTTTAGGCTTTTATGTAGATGTCCAATACATGGGTAATGTTACTGTCATGCTACTTTGCATTTAGAAAGACCTTTACTCACGAGGATCATTGTCATTGATTAACCCCAAACCGTTCATATTGTGAGAGAAAAGAAAAATGCCTTGGCCCTACGGGCATCGATCAGCTATTTCCTCACAGAATGGACAATTTACAATACAAAGAGCAATAAATCTGCATGTTATTTCTTATTGTCATATTAGATACGTTTCCATTGTACTACATGTATAAGATAAACTAACAAGTTTACTCCATTTCCACCTGCAACGCATTGAACCATGATTTTGTTGTGAGTTTTGTAGTTTTTCATATACATGTATACAAATCTAGTTATATAATTGTGTGGAAAATATATAAATAAATAGTGATTAAATACACACACACACACACACAGTTTCATGCACTCACATCAGTGATACTGTATCCTCTCGAAATGATGACTTTAAACGAGATTCGTTATAACCTTGAAGTACCAACTTGTTTGTTACTAAATTGTTAGTATAAGTTGGCCTTGCTTTAGAAAGTCCTCATGCGCCATGTCATACTCTTGCGGTATCGAATCAACTGTGAGACATTACACACCATAAGCAGGATAGTTGGTACATTACTACATAGAAAAAAAGTTGACGATTTGCAATGTTAAAGTCATCAGGCTTATCATATTAATGTAGTTGGCAGTTCTGCCATTAGAGTCAATATTAAGAAAAATATCCAAATTGACAGCAGATATGTCAGATTCTGTATTGTCCTTTATTTCGAGTTCGTCAGGATGATATTCAAAGGACATAATAATGAAAATTATGACTGTTAATTGATTAGACATCATCTATATAATTATATATATGTAAGGTTGAAGGACACGGTATGTTTTTTGTTTTTATCCGGTAACAGTTTTTGAACAAAATATGTTTTGTATAAATATAAACATAAGTCTGCCAATCTGAATAGTGAAAGCGTTTTTCAGTTATTGTGAAAAAACTGAAAAACATCCCTTTTCATGAAAAAGTTCCACATCTTTGAAACGTAAAATGAGAAATTTTCCAAAATCAAATGGGAACTGAGCTCATTGAATATTTGCACTACCCTAAAATTTCACATTGTTTTGCCTCGGACTAGAATGTCGCTCTATCATTAGTGGAAAAGCATCACGTGACTGCCGTCTAAATTTCTTTAGACGGCGAGTAGCAAAATATAGACGGCAACATGGCGGACGTTACGTCTTTTTAAGTATTGAAACTAACTTTTCGTCAAATTGTGCTGTATATATTTGGTCCTCGACAAAACAAAACACTTATTAGGTTTGTTACTGACTGTCTACGGAAATATGTCGAGCACCAATTATTTTTTGAACAACCCGACATATTTCTGTAGACAGTCAGTAAGAAACCTAATAAGTGATATTAATTGGTGCAAGCTCTTTTGAGTTATCGCACGAAAACTGACCTTTTTCACTAAAGAGTTCCATATCTCTGATACGTGAAATCAGAAATTTTCCAAAATCGAAAGGGAGCTGACCTCAACAGGTATTTGCACTGCCCTAAAATTTCATATTAATTGGTGCATGCCTTTTTGAGTTATCTTGCGAAAACTGTTTGTGATGGACAGAATAGCCGAGTACTATAGGGCTTCCCTCGGGACCCTAAAAAACCTCACCATAGTCTGCAGAAAGATTGTTCAATGCAACTCTGTGGGGTTTATTTTTTTGGACATTTGGATCTTCATTGGTTCTGCACTCTGTTGTATTTTCATTGGTTCTGCAATCTAAATGTAAATTTCACATAGCTAACATCGATCAACATCACAATTCCCAAACATAATACCATTTAAGAATTGGACAAACACGGATCCCTTGACACACCAGAGGTGGGATAAGGTGCTTGGGAGGAATAAGCATTTCTGTCGACCGGTCACACGTGTCTTGAGTACAATATTTTGATTAGGTAAACGGAGAAATCCGTAGTCGAAATCAGTGTATAAATAACGGCCTAACAATTGCTATGAAACACATAAGACAGCATTGGACTCAAGGGAGGTTATATTGGCAAATTAGATTGCTATAACGACGATAGAATTAACGAAATAGTGACTTTAAACGTGAATCTGAAGACCCATGCAATTGAAAAACTGATCATACGCAAAACAAGCTCTTTCGTATGGAATGCTAGTACTATTAGAGGCATAAATACCATTTGTAGATGACGATGAAATGTAGCTACATAATAATAGGAATTTGACGATGGAGAAGCTGAAATCGTCCTGTTTGTCATAAAATTGAGCTGTTTTCCGTTAACGCCTAGCCTCAATATGCAAGTACGAAACAAATATGGATGAATGTGAGTGTTTTAATTCTAGTTCACTGGGATATATCAATTCGTTGTTTTCGGGATATCGGTTCGTAATTTTGTGTCATGTTACTTTCATCCTTTGGTTGATGTCAATTAGGGCATGTTTGTTCCAACTGGCGGCCCCTATCACAACAATAAGAGTGTACACAAGCATAGAGAATTAAAAGAAATAGAGAGTTTACAACAAATAAAAGTCTTCACAAACTGATTGACTACGGATTCTTCCGTTTACCTGATCAAGGCTTTGGGCTCACGGTGGGTGTGACCGGTCAACAGGGGATGCTTACTCCTCCTAGGCACCTGATCCCACCTCTGGTATGTCCAGGGGTCCGTGTTTGCCCAACTCTTGTTTTTGTATTCTATTTAGGACTTACGAGATTGATCACTGTTCGTTATCTTTGCCTTTACATGATAACGCAACTTAGATTGGCAGATACAGCTGATGAAATAGCCTTTGTTGAGAGAGTAAAAGAGGATGAAACGTATTCCGAGACCTCTGTTGATAAACGAACTGTTGAATTCAGCGAAATATTCCATAGAAAATCAGAAAAGGATTAAAAACCTGAATGCATTTCCAAATGTTGAATTTGATGACATTTGTGGAATTCCATCAGATTTAAGCTGTACAAAGATGACGATTCGTACAAATTATTACTATAATTGCAATCAAACATGCCCTAAATTACATAGCTGTCATATGACTGGATTACCTCTTTCTACCTCCATAAAGAAGAGTTCCGATATCCAGGAAATTCAACATAGGGATGAAAATAACACACGCGCGTTTAGATTATCCGAAGTGGTAGCTTTGTGTTTTATTGCCATTGCCAATTTTTCATAATATCACATACACATTGGCTCACGGTGGGCATGACCGGTCAGCAGAGGATGCTTACTCTCCCATGACACCTGATCCTGCCTTCGCTTTTGTTGCCCTACACTCGACTATGTATATATGTTTTTGAGACTATGATTGCATTTGGCACATTGTTTACTTCGCCAATTTATATCAGATTCAAATGCTGTCTGAAGTGTTTCATGGCCATTGTTAAGCCGTTTTCCAAATATTGATTTGACTACGGATTGCTCCGTTTACCTGATCAAGACAACGGACTCACGGCGACACTCCGGTCCACAGGGGATGCTTACTCCTCCTAGTTTGTTCAACTCTTGTTTTTGAAACTAGATTTAAGTACTAAAATATCATAGTGTTGATCATTTCGTTACTTTAAACAGAACAGCCAATTCCACCTTTGACCTTGAAATCGTTCCATATTTGGTAATGACCATGCGGAAAGGTGACACTACAAAGCTTGATCCAACTAGTTTGCAACAAACATGCATTTATTGAATGATAAACGCAATGTCTATATCAAAGGAAATATAAGACAAATGATGCAGTGAATAAAAATATTTCATTTTATAGAACTTCAGAAATAGAATATTTAAAGTGCGTCATGTTTCATACCTGAATGTAAAGGGCGTTGCTCAGGGTCGTTGTGATCTGGTTGCTTTGAAGTATTTCCTATGCGAGAAATAATGTTGTATGAATAATGGTGACGTTTCTTATATATACGCTATAGGTAACCATTAAAATTATTCATTATATAACGCCTTTACTACTACTATATTCACATTAGTATTGATAAAATCAATGCGGTTTTGAAACGGTAGGGTTGAAATATATTGAGACTTTGTTAAGGTTGATCCACCCTCATGTGATGTCATAGGTTTTTCAAAAATCTTTATTTCATTATAAAGTTTTACTTTCATGTTTGGATTTCCAATATTTCGGTTTGAGGCATCACTGAAGAGACATAATTGCGAAATGCGCATCTGGTGCATAAAAATTGGTACCGTATTATTATTTAACTTTGCAAATGATAGAAATTATTTTCTAAGGAATTTCATTCACTGGATATAAAATGGCGAAGTAACAAAGTATGAAACGTAATCATAGCCAAAAAACACATACAAAATCGAGTGTAGGGCAAACACGGACCTTCGATATAGATCATTAGTCCAACACACAACACATACAAAATCGAGGTGTAGGGCAACACGGACCTTCGATATGATAAAGAATTTGTTAAACTTTTGATAGTGAAAGAATCGCTATTTCCCATATATAACTAATTATACATAACGAAAAAAATATTGTCAAGGGCAATAACTCCTATGGTGGCAATTCCTCTACCTTAGGTGTATTCTACATTGATTTTCCTAATATGCACATTAAATTTGTGCATATTTACAAATAAGCAGTTTTTGTAAACTGCTAACATTTTTAAAATTTGTCATTTTTATTTTATTAAATTCTGTTCTATGAAAATTATTCAAAATGTGTGATTTTCTGATGTAAATCTATACTTCTGTTTTTGTATGTCTGACATCTTAAAAAAGGTTGCAACATACACATTTTCTTTCATAATTAACCTGATTGAACTATAAATGAGTAGAAAAAGAAAGAATTTTAAGGTTTGAACACAAATTCCTTAGAATTCATGAGGGTGGATCAGCCTTAAATTATCCAATGTATATGCATGCACTGTTATGGGTGAGAATAAATCACAAATAAACTAGCTAAAAATCAATCACAAAAACTTCAACTCATTTTCATTCATTTACATTTACACACAAATATATCAATGAAAACAGTGTCTGATGTTAATTGACCCCTAGAATAAATTCAACACTAGAATGTAAATTATCATAAATCAGCTGCCTGTTAAACCAAACCAGTCCAAAATCCAAATAGTTTCTAGTCATTTAGAATACTAAGTTTAGTTAGTCCGAACGAATTCTTCATACCACACGACTTTCAGTTTTCAGATATTTCCTTTCTATGACTCAAATGAACAGGTTACAGCAAGACAATAGTTACCTGATCTTGATGTTGAACTGACAAGCAACATTTATGTTTTAGAAATATAACATCAAAAATAATATCTACATCACATGGGTCAATCAAAAACAAATGAATTACATGTGAACTGTTAACAGGAAATGTGTCACTCTTTCATACAAAACGGCGAAGTTAACATCGTGTCAAACGTAATCATAAGTGAAGGGCAACACGGACCTCCGACAAAAGCGAAGGTAGGATCAGGTGCCATGGAGGAGTAAACATCCTCTGCTGACCGGTCACATCCGCCGTGAGCCCTTAGTGGAAATAAAGTAATCGGGATTGCCCATAATCAAATCTAGTAGGAAAATGACAGTCTAACAAAGGGTATGAAACAAATCAGTCAACATTTGACTTAGTGATAATTTATAATCGTAAAGAAGGTCATTATAGCGACCCTAGACTTTGCGAAATGATGACTTTAAACGATGTTCGTTATAACCCTGCAACATCAACTTATTTTAATAGTTGGCCTCATCAGATGAACCAGCTGTATTAAGGCTTGATTTATGTTTTTCTGGACATCGATCTATTATTAACAGAGGGCTGTATACAAAACGCAATAAGAAGATACGAGAAAAAGAGATACAAGATATAAAATGACGAAGTAACAAAGATACCAACACAATAAATTATTATGAAGCTATGAATTTTTTCGATCGATACTTGCATTTAACATTATCAGCTCCACATATTTTAAAATTGCAGCGTGACTTTGATTACTTCAATCTTGTAAATGACACACATATTTTTGAGATGAAAAAAGTGGAATCACATTATTATCATTAGTTTGTGCACCCTATGATGAAATTTCGCATTAGCAATAATGCTGAAATTGACAATGTTAAGTATAAAGGACTAAATCAATATAAATAATATACGGTACCAATTTTGATGCACCAGATGCGCATTTCGACAAATTATGTCTCTTCAGTGATGCTCAAACCAAAATGTTGGAAATTCGAAACATGAAAGTAAAACTTTATAAAAATGAACAATGTAGTGCCAAAGACTGGAGCCAAATACTTCGAATGATTTCTCAAACCTTTTGGTTTTGTTGATATTCATTTTCTGATATTAGTTTGATAGATACATCCTGTGTCTAAATATTAACTCTGTGGAGCTTGTACAGTCAATTTCAACACATATCTTATAGTCTGTCAATTTTAATGTCTGTACATCAAAGCAGACTGGGTCACAAAGAGCAGCTTAGAGCCAGTCTGATGTAGTTAATAAAGTGTCAAAATTGATACATGCTCTGTATCTCAATGACAAAGCAGTCCAGCGTATTTACATAGGGGATGTATCTTTCAAACTAGTATTATAAATATCAACAAAAAACAAAAAGAGTCGATCAAAGGCTCAAGAAATCGCCACTTGTAAAATTGGTATCCCGTATCTCTGTTTTTGGTGTCTGGTTTCTTCGTATTGCGTTTTACACACACACATTCAACAGAGGGCCGATATATTTCGTCATCTTCATCAGAATACGCGACACTGGAAGTTATTTTTTGAAAAATTATCGCAGCTGGTACAACATCGTCACAATCTAAATCGTTGTCTTAGAACAATGAAACATCTTGACCAGGAGAAGTAGGTTTAACATCTACGATGATTGGTCCAGTGCTTAAATCGTTTGTGCTGGTAAATGCAACACATTCTCGAAAAACATAGTCTGGTCAGTACCCATATCTCATAAAATCGCAACAGGTTTAAGTTCACTAGAGGCTATGAGAAAATAATTCCTGAGATAAAACGTGATTTTAATTAACAGAACTGGACTTATAAATAAATTCATCAGAAATATATTCATCAGGCGTGTCAGGAGAAAGTGTAACAAAAGCTTTCCAATCGTCTATAAATGTTGTACATACATATCGATGTAGTTTGACAAGTTCATAAAACGTTCACTGAGTAGACAATTCGTGCAAGTATCAAGCGATTCGGAAACACTATGTGACCGTGGATTTGTAAAAATATGTTATACTCTTCATTCTGAACTTTTGATAAACTACATGTACTAATTTGAAATATTGACAAGACTTTCTTCTTTCCAGGAAGATAGTGTAAGTATCTGGCTTCCTGAAGAGTTATATTTGAACACATTCCCTGAATTGTCTACTATATGAGTTTGCGGAAGTTTTGAAAGTTTCAAGAATTCTATTTATTTTCAATCATTGGTGAAATAAATGTTTGTTTATCTCTTGCAAATTAAAAATAAATAAATAGATAAATAATTATATATGTTATGCTAGATGCGTAAAAGTAAGGTACAAACTTTCATTAATTGAGTTTTCTTCAATACCTCTCCTTTTCCTGATGTATCGAGTGAGAAAATAAGCAACTGGTAGCAAGATCAGGGCTCCGAGCAATATATATGTAGTGATTTGGTACATCTCGCTGAAAGAGGAAACACGTAATCACAAAATATATTACAATACATTGCCATTCGGTTTAGATTTAATTTCAAACAAAGGTGCATTGTCATGTAATATTTCAGTGTGAACAAATCGAAGTAGGCTACTGACAAACAAACAAGGGGTTCAATAATCGCATTTAAACTGAATATTTCGCAAATTCTGTGGTTGTTAAATATAAATCATATACGGTACCAATTTTTATGCACCAGATGCGCATTTCGACAAATTATGTCTCTTCAGTGATGCTCAAACCGAAATGTTGGAAATCCGTAACATGAAAGTAAAACTCTGTAAAAGTGATCTATGTAGTGCCAAAAGATTGGGGCCAAAAACTTCGAAGGATCAGAGCTATGCCTGAGGGAGATAAAACAATGTAGCTTGCCATTACAGCCTGTCAAATGTTGTCTGATATGTTGCATACCAATTGTTAAGCCGTTCTTTACCCACTGGTTTTGTTCACCTGATCAAGATGGGTGAAATCGATTGATAGGGGATTCAAACTACTCCCAAACAACTTTCAATTTGTATTCCGTACGTATAGGATTTATGAAATTGATCATTTTTCATTATGTTCACTTTGTTGAATCCTGACTGATTTATTTAGCCACAGTGCCACTGATGAAGATGTTTTGAATTGTTTATTTTAGCATGGATATTCTTTCGCTGACTAAAATGTCACATTGTCTGAGGTTGAGTATCAGAATCTACTTAAGTTCCGATGAAAAAAACCCGGTCGCGGTGGCTCAGTGGAAGAGCTCTCGCCTCGTGATCGGGGGGTCGTGCGTTCGAGCCCTGTGCTCGGCACCCGGCCGCGTCAAACCTAAGGCGTGAAAATAGGTAGTGATTGCTCCTTCACCAAGAGCTCGGCATTTAGAAGTGAGAATCATGGGTCTTTCGGATATGACCTTAAAACGGAGGAGGTCCCGTGTTCCAGCATGTGTGGCACGCTAAAGAACCCTCACTGCTAAAAGCCATGAGTGCTAAGCATAGGTCTAAATTTGAAGCCCTTCACCGGCAATAGTGTCGTCTCAATATGAGTGAAATATTCTCGACGGGACGAAAAACAACAAATAATTAATCAATCAATCAATCAATCCGATAAACAAAAGGATTGTAGGACCATACATGACTTGGCTCTGCACTATTGTAGTTCTTGAGAAGATAGTCTTCAAAGCATATTTACGCATCACACAGGCTATGCACAACGTGTAAGCTCATGGTATGTACACTACATCAGGATGCTTGTCTATTGACTGATAATCCAAGTTTTCTATTTCTAGAAAAAAATATTTTAAAGGCAATTAAGACAATCAAGACAATGTGCTTATGACGGGTGATACCGTTTAAAAGGAGATGTTTACCCCTCCTAAGCACCTGATATCACTTCTTGTTTATCCATATGCATGGGTCCATGTTTGCCTAACTCTTGCTTTGCATTCTGTTGGGGACTTACGAGAGTTATCACTTGTTCATTGTCTTCGCCTTTTCATACTAAAATACTTGCCTTTCTAATGAATAACTTTGGACACATCTTTTAGTTCACTCCAGCCACTCATCAGATTTTAAAAATGATATTCATGCATATTCCTTTGCGAAAGACAAACATGTATTTACACCATATCAATTTGTCATGAAACGTTGTGGCTCTTGAAAGTATGGTATTTATGGAATATCCCAAGCATTGTGACTAAATTTAGATCCATATTACAGATATAAAAAAGACACACTAAAACTTTGTGATTCTTGAAAAGTAGATTTTTTTAAATGAAAAAGTTATCTTTATATCCTTTTGCAAAATAAAAGGAAATATTTTTTTCGTGACCACACGTAAACTATATGCAAATGCGAATATAACGAACAGTGATTTATCTTATAGTTATAACTCCTATAAAGAATAAGAAATTAACAGACAGGATAGAGGTGGGATCAGGTGCCTAGAAGGAGTATGCATCCCTGTTGAACGGTAACATCGTGAGCTCTATGTCTCGATAACGTAAACGAAGTAGTCCGCAGTCAAAATCAATGTCTAAAGTAGCATAATCTGTATCTTTCAGATTTTTTTCTATGTATATATTTAATAATGTTATGCTTTCATATGTAATTACAACATTGTTCTTTTGGAAGAAGATTTTAAAAGATTTTCCCATATAATCATATGCAAAACTTTGATTCCTATTGGGGCTCCATAGTACCCCCGGGGGTCATGATTTTGAACAAACTTGATTTCCACTATATCAGGAAGCTTTCATATATATTTCAGTTTTTTTCTGGCCTAGTGGTTCTTGAGAAGAAGATTTTTTAAAGCTTTTCCCTATACAATCATGTGTAAAACTTTGTTCCCTTATTGGGGCCATCGTACCCCGGGGTCATGATTTGAAAAACGTGAATCTCCACTATGTCAGGAAAATTTCATATTAAGTTTCAGCTTTTCTGGCCAGTGGTTTTTTGAGAAGATTTTTAAAAGATGTTCCTTATATAATCATGTGTAAAACTTTGATCCCCTATTGGGGCCCCATCGTACCCTCATGGGTCATGATTTGTTACAAACCTTGAATTTCCAACTATATCAGGAAGCTTCATTATGAATTTCAACTTTTCTGGCCGAGTGGTTCCTGAGAAGATTTTTAAATGGCACCACCCTATTTTTGCATTTTCGTGATTATCTCCCTTTTGATGGGGGCCTGGTCCTTCATTTGAACAAACTTGATTTACCTTCACCCAAGGATAATTTGTACCAAGTTTGGTTGAATTTGGCCCAGCGGTTCTTGAGAAGAAGTCGAAAATGTGAAAAGTTTACAGACAGACAGACGGAAAGACAGACAGACGACTGACAAAAGGCGATCAGAATAGCGGCTCAGGTGAGCTAAAAAGAAAATGCGTGTTATAAAACTTGAAATCAAATAAATTATACATCAAATTCATTGCTGATTTGTTACACATAAGTTCAATAAAGTACAATTAAGGCGAGTGTTTACATGGTTGGTGGTTAAATTTATACACATTGTTGCCACACATGGTTGCGACAAAATTCAAAGTTATCCACTCTAACGACTCTTACACTTCTGTATTAACAGAAAAACAGGTATTTCAGAGACAAAAATCTGTGGGATTCATGCCGTGGTTAAACGAAACCGACAGACTGCGTGCAATAGGTATGCTTGAAGCGGGTTTGGGACAAAATGTCGTTGCTAGGCGAGCACTGCTCAGTATATGGCAGAATGTGCCACAGCAATTCTTACGCAACTTGATCGGATCAATGCATTAAAGATGTGTAGCCTGCATTAGTGCAAATGGTGGACATATGAAGCACTAAAATATTGTGATGAAACACTTTTTGTAAATAATGTGTGAAATTGCTAATGTGGGACTAAGGTGACGTCCATCGTTAAATTTTGATTATATTCATGAAATATAGAATGAAATAGCCTTTTCCTGTTCAATTTCGGAATTTTACGTTTATGAAACCTTAAAATCACACACTCCCTTTTGTCTGTTTGTGTATTAGCAGATGTATTGTATAATAATTGAATAAAAAGGAAATTTTAACTTGCAAGAGAATTCAATATATTTGCTGCCACACTCCTGAAGGGTATATATTTTTTATGACAGTACCTTGTTGTCTCTGATGTCTGAGTTTCTGTAGTGTTTGGATCTCTAGAATTATAAAAATCATATTCATCAATGGAGGAATAAAAAAGTGTACATTAGCTGTTGATGAGATGCATTCTTTTTGTTTATATGAACGGAAATTACAGGAAAGGAGAACATTTAAGCAGTCAAACCCAAGACCTCCTCATTACTAGCCAGCTGCTCTAACCACTTAAGATACCCAAGCAGACATTCAAATTCAATTAAGCCTAAACCCCCTCTACCAAACAACACAAAATCCCACAAATTCTTTAGATTGGACTCACCATAGGTGTCTAAATGCTTGAAGCCTTCATCTTGATCAGGTAAACAATTACAGTACTTAAATTTAAAATCAGTATGGAAAATCCAATTAGGCATAAGACATATTGAACATTTGACCTAATGATAGGCTGTAATCGTAAATATTATCATTGAAATGACCATGGAGTCTCCCAGATAACAAGATAACTTCAGCTTCTTCATTGCTAACTTTCCATATCTATGTAGTAATATGCCACTATCACTTGCATATGGCGTTTTTTTTTTCTCTCTCAATACTGAATACTCGATAATATGTTCTGTACCTGATTATAATGCCTAAATCGAGGCAGGAAACTGGCTATCTGGATGTTGTCAGTGCCGTTGTCTGTTTTATATATACGCTGAATTGTGTATTTACTTACTTAATCGAATTCTTGATGACGGATTTGTAAGTGCTGGATCTTTTCTGTTGTACTAAATTGGTGCATTGGACATCTGGAATATATAGACATTGTACGCATCTTATTGTAAGAAAATACATTCTGCTCCATATTCATGTTGATTAATTTTTGTTTTGCAAATATAGATGAGTACAAGTGCACGGGGTGTGGGACAAACGGATTATTCGTACATTTAAGTACATCTGCACTACTGAATCGTTTTGGGCAGCCATGCCTCACGCAGTCGATGCCTGGAAGCTCTTGGATGACTTTTCCAAACCGGTTAAATTCAAGACAATGTCCTACAAAAAGAAATATGTATGATTGCATTTCTGTTTGTGATTATCCCTCCTAGAGAACGCTAGCAACATTTATGCTTAAGAATAAAGCATCTTATCGAATCATTTTTTTCTTACATGAATTAATAAAAAACGAATTAATGGTACACCACTCACTACATCAAATGAAATTTCCAAATGGCAACTATTAAATAAAAATTGGCGAAGTTAACATAGTGTTTAAACGTAATCAATAAATTCCCCCTCCTAACCCCCCCCCTAAATCTACAAAGTCGAGTGTAGGGCAACACGGATCTCCAACAAAGGCAAGCCAGGACCCTGTGCCATGAAGAAGAAATACTCCTCTGCTGAACGGTCACACACGCTGTGAGCCCTTAGTCAAATAACAGTAATCGTGATTACCCGTCGTCAAATCTAGAAAGGAAAATTACAGTCTAACAAGGGTATGGAACAAATCAGTCAACTTAGTGATAGTTTGTAATCGCAAACAAAGTTACTAGTATTATAGCGACAGTAGAATTTGCGAAATGATGACTTTAAACGAGATTCGTTACAACCCTGCAACATCAACTTTTGTGTTAGTAGTTGGCCTCGCTTTAAAAAGTCCTCATACGCATAGCATGTTGTTGCGTATCGAATCAAATGGGAGGTATACACACCCATAATCAGGTGATAGTGGTATATCACTATATGAAAAGGGAAAATTGACGATTGAGATGTTAACGTCATCACATTTATCCTATAATGTAGTTTTCAGTTTGCCATTAGAGTCAGTATTAAGTAAAATATCAAAATATGAAGTAGATAATTATGTCAGACTCTGTGGTGACCTATGTTTCGAGTTCGTCGGGATATATCAAATGGACATGATTATGCAAATTATGATTGTTAATCAATTATCATAGCTCTTACAAAAGGATATGTAAATTTGTTTGGCGTCGTAGCGTTAAAAGCTTCAT
The DNA here is from genome assembly GCA_903981925.1 of Ostrea lurida. Classification (NCBI taxonomy): domain Eukaryota; kingdom Metazoa; phylum Mollusca; class Bivalvia; order Ostreida; family Ostreidae; genus Ostrea; species Ostrea lurida. The sequence goes on along the minus strand of CAJDSM010046611.1, from coordinate 5,903 downwards.
CTACATGAAGAGTATCATTAGCACATATATTTGAATTGGGCAAACTGATAAACCATGATTATATTGCCCTGAACACATGTAACGCTATAATGGAATGTAGTTCATGAAAAAACTGCTAATAGTTGCGATTGCAAAAAAGACTTATCACTTATGCTGTGTTTCAAATAAGTTTTTTTAAAAACTGACCAAAATAGGCGAAGGATTTTCAGAACGACATATCGCAACCCCACAGACCAACTTTAACTAAAATTTCACTTCAATAAGCTTAATGAAACTAGCTGTCATATCAATATATTTAGCACAATGCAGTAGATATTGGTATAAAAAGTTTGTACCTTGAGAGAAAATTGCAGGCGCACAAACTTCATATGTTTCATTAAGCAAGAAGTTAATAACACAGTGGTATGTGAAATTTGTAGGTAAAACACATTTCTGTATCTTAGCAAGACTGTCACATTGCTTCCGGTTTTTGGCAGTTTGTAACTCTCCTCCTGTTGTGGGGCATTTAGATACCATCTGGAGTGTTGCTGATGAAACAGAGCAACCATTCTGTATTGTGATTTGTACCTAAAGAAAATGAAAATACTTAGTACTTGCTATATTTCACACGGACATATTTCACCGAGGACAGCATAAGGGTTTAGACATTTTTCGGTTCGGGAAACAAAGCATCGATTTTCGGGTTTTCGTTGACTTGTTTTTCTTTTTTGGTAGGAGGATTGGTTATAATAACTTGCTAAAATAATGCAAAACGAGTTAAAGTTATCATTATTATTTTGTACAAAATACTAATATTTCTAATGGAGTAAGTTATAGTCATTGAAAGACGACAATACAACAGGCAACAAAAACCCTCAAGTGCTTGTATAATGGCCTGAAACAACATTCAATTAACTTAAGTATGAAAGGGGCTTTCAAGGGGAACTCAGGTAGAGACACTCTGTGTTCATGTGTAGTGTACATAATATATTTGTGTTGATCTGTAGTGTAAATAAAGCAGAAAAAGACTGTCACATTTTCTAATTATTTTCATATACATGTATTGCAAATACGTAACTGATTAATACCATTTTCTATTTATTTTATGAGTACAAAACTTAAAGAAATTTAAAGACCTACCTATTTAACAAGTGCTTTTAAGCCTAAGTAAACAATGTGCGAAAATTGACTCATATTAATTATTAAAAGCAACTTTTATTTATCGTAATAGATAATGATTACTACCCTTAGAGAAATAAAAAGTAATACAAAAGCAAAAAAAAAAAAAAAAAAAACACAAAAAATAACAAAACAAAAAACACAAACAAAAAAAAACCACAACAAAAACAAACAACCCACCCCCAAAAAAAACCCCAAAAATTGATTACCTCCCCCCCCCCACCCCCCCCCCCCCCCCAAGCCAGCATTTTATATTTATAATTCATAGATATTGTTAAGCCGTTTTTTCACACGACTTGATTTGACTACGGACTGTTCGTTTACCTGATTCAAGACTATTGGGTTTACAGCGGGTGGTGACCGGTCAACGGGGGATTCTTACTCTTCTAGGCAACCTGATCCACCGTCGGTGTGTTCCAGGGGTCCGTGATTGCCCAACCTTGTTTTTTGTATTTAATATTAGGCTTACGAGATTGATCACTGATCGTTATATTTGCCTTTACTTATAGCAAGAATTTAAGGGATACACCCCATGTTTGTAAACTTTTGTTTTATTTTTCATGCAATATTACTTCTTTAGAAGTCTAAAATAACTACAAATTATATATTTATATTGAATAAAATATTTTTACTTAGCTTACAATTTTGAAAGCAATGTCATTCAAATCTTGCATTATGCATATTTTTCTCGGTATTTTGTGCGCCATGATGTGTGACGTCATATGAGTCCTTCGCTAAAAACAACTGTTAGCAACATTATAAACAAATTCGATGCAATGGACAAAATTGGAAATTATTACGTTAACAGCTTGCAGATAACATTATATTCGGGTGTTATGTGTCGGCTACGGGTGTACTAGCAGTCAGAATAAGGGTGGTAGCCTGAGTTTGTTCAACTTTTTCGACAAAAGGATTTTACCATAAATAAAACAGTCGCGTCTGTCCCTGTACTGTAAATAAAATAAAATGAAGGAAAACAAAAACAGTTGGACAGCAACCCAGTTTAACTGCGAAACACAGTTTGGCCTATAGCGTAACATTGTGTCCAGGCCATTTCACGAAATATTCCTGCATGCACCATCTGACCTACATAACAACATATCGATCTATTCAGGCTCGTGTTCCAATTTCCAACCAAATCGCACATTTACAAAACAAATACATGTAACAATATAATAATTATAGATTGAAATCAACTTGTATTTACAAATAATTCTTCAGTAAACTTTTAATTGATTCATAAGCTTTTAATTCAAAATAATGAAACCATGATAGTAATGAGATGTGCATTGCCGTGCTCTCATTACCTTGCAATCAGTATATCACAATATAAAACATCAAAAACTGTGATAGCATTTTTAATAAACCACCTTGGCTTCTACTTTGAATTCGATTTTTTCTTATTTATTTATTTATTTATCTATTTCTTCTTTTTTTTTCATATTGTCCGTGGCAGTAGGCCTGATTGTCAACGGTATAACGTGTATCATAATTCGTCTAATCCAAAAATGAATAATAATTACTCAATTTATTATAAAAACACCACCACATACAGATGTAGAAAGGAATAACCTACCAATTGATGTTTACACACTGACTGATGTCAATTTAATCTACTCGCAATTGCTGATACCATACTCGCTGTTTTCGCTACATTCTTGGATATTCGAATGCACTGGTAGCTAAACACGTACGGTTTGAATTCTAAGACTCGAGAAATTTGTCAATATCGCAACAAATGCTGGCCAAAGTGAATAAAAGCTGAGTTTTTACAGATATCTAACACTATTTCTCTATCTGCTGGTTGAGAATAGGATACATCTGACGTCACGGTACTACATGACTACTTAGCTAATTTAAAAGACTCTGAAATCTGGGCTTAAATTCAAAGCCATATTGTGGCTAATTATCGCCATATTTCGGTAAACTAACTATCAAAATCATTTATTATTCACATAAGGAAGACACAATGCGTAAAAGTTGACATACTTTGAAAACATGATATGTGTCCTTTAAAACAGACAAAAATATAGTCATATCTCATATTTATTTTCTTATATAAGTACACAACTGATTTATACCATGAATATAAAATGGCGAAGTAACAAAGTATTAAACGTAATCATAGTCCCCCCAAAAAACACGTACAAAATCGAGTGTTGGGCAACACGAACCTTCGACAAAATCGAAGGCAGGATCAGGTGCCATGGAGGAGTAAGCATCCTCTGCTGACCGGTCACACCCGCCGTGAGCCCGTAGTCGAAATAAAGTAAACGGGATTACCCGTAATCAAATCTAGTAGGAAAATGACAGTCTAACAAAGGGTATGAAACAAATCAGTCAACATATGACTTAGTGATACTTTGTAATCGCAACAAGGTCATTATAGCGACCGTAGAATTTGCGAAATGATGACTTTAAACGAGATTCGGTATGAATTTAAAGCAGAAAAATTCTTCAAACCGAACCGAACAGAATATTTTTACCATGGTAGGTGACCGTGACAACACAATTCCACGATTATGGTGATGATGGGAAAAGTGAAAACAAAATGTGGTAATAATGATGGTTCTCTTACCGTTACACTCCATATGATAGACAATGGAATAACTGTTTGACAATAAAGGCCCCGCATCCTTTTTTCTACAAAGTAAATACAAAAGAAAGTAGGTTCATTAGATTGATAACTGAAAAACTTGAAAACACAATTCAAAGTAATGTTTAAGTTCATTCTCGAAAAGAAAAATATAATGAACACACCCGATGCGAGCCCTATAAATGAAGTAGATCCTAGTTACAATCAGTGTATAGAACACGGACGAGAATGCTATTTGCTAGTAAAAATATCTTGCAACAATGCACCTATTAGTGCACCTACTAAAAAAATTCAAGACAATCATAGCAATACATTTTCTACACAGATCAATTTGAGATTGTCTAGTTCAACTTTTATGTGACCTGTCAGTTGCATATTTGAATAAAGAAGACTTTCATTCTTTAGCATTCATATAAGAAAACTATAATTATAATATTACTGACTATCTACAGAAATATGTCGGATTGTTCAATTCCATAGAAAGCAAGGTGAAACAACCCGACAATTTTCCGCAGACAATCAGTAACAAACCTACAGTAAGTGTTTAGTTTTGTCGGGAATCAAATGTAGATCTCGCATAATATGGTGAAAAGTTAGTTTAAATACTAAATAGACGTAGCGGCCGCCATGTTGCCGTCTATATTTTGCTACTAAAACAATATACATGTATATTATCAATAAGTTTTAAACCGTATAAATCAATGCTTTAGAAATGGGCAATTAAAAAAAATGACAGGTTTTGGTTTTTTTTCTTGTTTTTCGAGTTTTCAACTTCACTAAATCTTGATGGTTTTAATAATCATAAGGCACATATATACAAACGCAATGGTTGAAAAACTTACAGCATGCTCCAAAACTGCGAATTTACACCCTTTTGAAATCACGCTATAATATAGAAAACTATGAAACACTGGACATTCCAGAACAATTTTAAGATCTACATTTGTGCCATGGCCATGTTCAGATGTAGAATGCTGCCGTTACGGGTTGAAATGGGTCGATATAAAGGAGAACCAACAGAGGAGAAAATGTGTTCTATGTGTAAATGAAATCGAATCATTATTTATTGTGTTGTTCTTCAAATTACTTAAAGTGACAAATAGGTCCGCTGGGCCGGTTGTAAAATTATAATGATAAAATACAAATACCGATATATCATTGCATTCTTTTTGGTAAATGTTTAAAAAATGGTGGTAAAATTGCCCCCCCCCCAAAAAAAAAAGGAAGAAAGAAAGAAATGCCTTTTACTTGGGGGCATTTTTCACTTAATTTTTTAATCGTGTACGAACTTCATAGAATTTAACTCAGATGTACAAAAAGTTATCTATAGTACGACTTACCATTATGTTTTTTTGTCGCCCAAATATGGTATTGGTTTTGAAACGGACAGTTAATTATCTCCCTTTTACTGTGCAATTAAAATCAGTGTAAATATTGTAATTAACATGTGTATTGATTAAATAGAATGAACAAGAATTCATAGTATAAGATAAAACAGACAAAAATAAAAATTATACATGTTGTAGATAGTCAGGAAGACTTTTGAGCCACTTTTAGATAGCTTATTATATGGAAATTCTTACGACCTTTTCTGATGCAGATATATAGACGCATATATAGTGAGCAGCCACTTGTAACCGGGGAATGAAAATTACTGGTAAAACAGTGTGGTCCAGAATTCAATGTAGGTGAAACATTGTGTCGATACCGTAATTGTATTCCAGTGTCGAGATTAGCGTCACTGTGTTCAGGTTTACAATCACGGCTCAGTGATTGGACACATCAGATATATTTGTAGCAGTGTAAATGTTGTAATAGCTTTTAAAATTTCATGATTGAATAAATGAATTAAATTTGCAATTATGACATTGTATATAAAGTTTACTTTAAAAATATGCTTCAGGAATTGTAAGCATCTTTGTTTTTATTTAATTTCCAATTTACTGTAATTAGCTTTTTCCGCCAAAAAGGTTGAGCGTTTGGCGAGTTTTACTGACATGTGACTTTGGACAAGGGTCAGAACTTTTTCATATCGTCCAGTGGCTTTGAAGTGAGTGTGCATGTTGAATTTTATAGTCTCGAATTGGAATTTTTTCATCATCAGGGTATGTTAAGTTTTTTGGTTTTACGGAGCAATATCTTAAGTGGC